>PKML01013385.1:914645-937260 GCA_002933935.1 Eutrema yunnanense | reverse complement strand
AAAAAAAAAAAAAAAAAAGAGTTATTTCTGGAGAGAGCTAGAAAGAGCTATAGACAGAGAGAGAAAGGTGTTTATTATGAGACAAAATTAGAGTGATTTTTATATAATATCTGATAGGTTTAAAAATGGTTTCTTTATCTAATATAAAATTATGTAAGTCAGAAAAACCCAGAAAGAAAGCACTGCAAGATGCAGATGGAGAGATAGTAACCTGCAGTGTTTATGTCTCACTGCCTTGGAAATATCACTTCCTTTTATATCTCATTTTAATAGTAAATTACTACATAAGTAGCTTAAAGAGAAAAGCGAAGCCTATTAAGATATTGTAATTAAGGATTCATTCAATGTGATTGTAAAAGTAACCTTCAGTTTCTGTGTTACAGATGTCATTTGTTTCAGAGATTGTGTTACAAATGTATTAAATCCTGAACATAATTTACTTTGGATCTGACTAACTTCACAGTCAACTCATGTACACTATATGATGTTGTACATTGCATTTGTAGAAAGCTGCAATATATATATATGAGGATCTCTGGATCTATAACATTAGATGTGAGCTGACTAACTATGATTTTCTTTTTACAAGAAACTACTTAATATATATAACTATCTTACCATTTTTACGATATAAACTCTTTAACAAAATAATGGTAGTGAAGTAAACTTTTAGACTACATATTTTGGTCTTAACTACTCTTGTTTTTGGCTAATAAATTATTTAGTTATTTATAATTTGTAACCGTCGATATTATTATCATTTATTACGTTATTTTATTAAAATATAATAATTTGTAACGTATGTAAGTTTTGAAGTTGTGATTTATCTTATCTTAATAACTTGGTTAGGGCCCCTCCAATAGGAGGTTTTTAGTGGGGTTCTTAANTTGTAATAGTTAAGAACCGGTTCTTAAATAAGAACTTTTAGAACCGGTTCTTAAGAGTGGTTCTTAGCCACGTGTCAATAGCTAATTCGCCGGATTTTTTTTTTTTGCCAGATTTTTTTTTTACTTTTTTTTAACTTTAACTTAAGAATAAAAATTCTTAACTTTTTAAAAAAAAAAAAATTTCGTAACTTCAACTTTAAAATTCTAAACTTTTTTTTACATATTAATGAATTGGAATTTTTACATATTAAACTTTTTTTTAAGATTCTAAAATTCTAAACTTTTTCTTCTTGAAGCTTCGGCAATATTTTGTATGTTTTAAAATTCATGAAATGCAATATAATTTTGATTTTATAAAATATAGTATGTTTATAATTTTTTACAAAATAAATTAAATTTAAGAAAATGAATTATAAAAAAAATAATTTTTTTTTAAGAACCCCTAATGAAGTTCACCATTGGAGGTGAAAAAACTTAAGGGGTTCTAAATTTTTAAATAATCAAAATTTATGATTAAAAAATTGGTAAGAACCCTATGATGGGGTTCACCATTGGAGATGGTCTTAGCACCAAATATGTGGTGGGATGTTGATGGTTGGTTTGATACACTTTCAAAAAAGTTGGATTTTTTCTTGGGTTCGAATCCGTGATTAGAAAGAACGATTTGCGTTTTAAAACAATATTATCAACGTTTAGTTATGAGTCTGAAAAGTCTACAGATTTTTTTTACGAAATAAAATAAAGAAATAAAAGATCTTAAATTGTTATTTTAAATAAAAACTCAATTAAAATATAAAACCAATGCTTTACAAAATGAAAATATTGACACTCATTCTAAACCCAAATCCCAAAATTACAGAAAAGCTAGATTATTCAACTTCAAATTAAGACAACTTTACTAGATCTAATTTTTAGATTCTAGGAGAACTCGAACAAATTAACACTGCTGAAAATTTCTTAATAACTAAAACCTACGGATTTAGATCCAAGTTTTTTTTATTACGGAAAAAAAAATTTGGCTAGCTTTTAATAGTATGGCTCTGAATGGAATAGAGTATAAAAGACGTTCCATACTTAAAGTGGGAGAACCACTCATGCATTCTCATTCAACAAATTTTAAAAATGTATTGTATTTTTTAATTAAGAGCAGATGATCCGTGAGTGGATCAATTGCTCAACAAATTACAACGAAAAGTAAGCATCTGCTCTCTACAGTTTATACACCACCATCATGCAGTGGATTAGGTGTTTGAACCATGTTTTATATATTTTAAATATTTTATTATTATTATTATTATTATTATTATGATTAATTTCTAAAAATTTTAATATTTGATCTTAGTTTTTTTTTCTTACCCTTATATTGTCATTGAATTTATTTTATGTTTAGTAAACATATTTATAACTATAACTATATTTATTATATTTATCGTGAAAAAGAGCAAAAATAAAATAGCAATTTTAAATATTTTTCCATTTGACATAATTTATAATTTTAAAGTAAATATTTTTGTTGTTATATCTAAATTAGAAAAAATGTGTTTACATTATTCATATAATTTTATTCTAAATATAATTACAATTTTTAATTTAATTTAAATAATTATAAATATATACAATATTTTGAACCGTTAGTTATCCGCTTTCACCATTCAACATTATATTTTGAACCGCTGGATCCGCTTGATCCGTACTTGTTCTGCCTGATCCGCCTGATCCGCACTTGTTCCGCCTGGTCCGCTTGAACCGCTTGATCTGCACCGCCTGATCCGTTTTCTCCATTCGGAGCCTATATCTAAATATCGATACCAGGGAATAAAATATTACCATAAAAGACCAAGTAAACTTGGAAACATTGATTAAAATGAAGTGAGAAAGCATTTATTTAAATCTTCACTTGGGTGAAGAATACAAAAGACATTTATGAATTTCAAAGTATCTTTTTTTGGTGGTGCCACGATAGTATTAATTTGTAGTTTTGAGGAAATAAAGTAATAAATATGAGCAAAGGACGATAACGATAGTACATGTAGGAGTGAGCCAGCCAAAGGCTCTGAGATGAGAGAGTTTCTTTCTATTCAATCATTCCCACCAGTTTCGGCGGCATGCATTTATATGCCGAATTAACCTAAACTTTGCGTTTTTGCTCTTCCACAAGAAAAAATATCACAAAATCAATTAACTATGGAGGGACCGGCTAAAAAAAATATGGTCAATTACATTATAGTTATCACGTTCAATCTTTCATTTATAAACTGTATTTGTGTAAAAAAAAATTATCAAAAAAAGTATTTGTGTATAAAAAAATATATATATATATATATATTTTTTTGTTAATCCGGAGGTAATATCTGACCTTCGGCCCAGACTAATCCCTTTTAGGCCTAATTTCTTTTTCGCATAGTTAGAAATCTTTGCGGGTTGGGTGGTCAACCGGAGTCTAACCCGGATCTCAAGACAGACAAATACCCAAACTTAAGCCACTGGAAGACTACTATTTGGTTTATAAAATATATTTTACAACATAAAATATATGGATCTTAGAATATAAATAAGTTTTGTTTGATTATATTATTAACCATATGCATGCACTAACATCTCTTGGCACTTCTTCTTCTATACAATATTCATTAGGTAAGTTGATTACAAACTCTCATGTAGAAGATGAAGATAGAGTGTTTGGAATATGAACCCTGCTCGTCTCGCAGCCCACCATTTTTTTTGTTTCTTGGAGCCCATAAATTTCTGGTTCGACTCTTCTCAATTAATATACAAATTACCCTGAAGATACAAATTACATAATTATTGTATATGAATACATTAGTGCAAACATTACAATACTACATCCTTACTTGTTGTTTTTTTGTTTGTTTTGTTCAAAACATTCTTATTTGTTGTTTACGTTCCAATTGTCTAAATGAAACAGAAAAATTGGATATGGCCAAGCATGTCTTAAACTAGGCCTAAATAAATTTAGACCTGTCGTGTTTCTTTAAGGCGAAAGAAAGAAATTAATAAAGAAAAATAGAATAAAATCAATTCCAAAAAGGTGGAAAAAAAAGAAAGAAAAAAAATCAGTGGTTGAAAGGTTGGGTCACGTGCTAGAATGAAGACCTCAAAAGAGGGCCCGGCCCAAACACATCAACCAACTCGATTTCTCAAATCACGCGAGCTGAGCCGAGCCGAACCAAGCCTAGCCGGAACTGGAGCTAGATAGAAATCAGCTTAGGAGCTCTAGTTTCCGACGAGGGCGCAGACAGTAGGTCCCACTGTATAAAAAATAATTATGTGTGGGATTATATTACCTTTCTACCCCCAAAAGCTACCCTCTATTTACGCACTATGCCATTTACCAAAGTTGTTTCCAATCAACTTTTCACCAATGTCCATCATTGTTGGTTTTATACTAATCAGGTTAGTGATCACTTAACCAGAAAGCAAACCGACTATGCTATACATCGGCACTGGATTAAGTTTAGAGATAATTTTCGAAATAGTACAAAATGATAAACTAATTGTTAGAATACTACAAAATTTGGAAAAATTGTAAAATTAATTTTTTAGGGAAAAATTTTTAGGGTGAAGGGTTTAGGGCCTACACCATTAAAACTAAACCCTAAACAACCTAAACCCAAAACAGTTCAATTTTTTAAAAAAAAAATATTATTTTTACAATTTTTCTAAATTTTGTACTATTCTATCAATTTTTTATTTATCATTTTCTACTATTTTTGGACTATTACCACTTAAACTTATATATGTTCATTGCGTGTCCTAATTTTAATCCCCACAAAAACTTTTAAGTTTGATCCCATCATATTGCTTATCTATGAATAAACTTAGGGTGAAAATGGTTGTCAATGGAAATAATAAGTTGAAATAATAAGTTGAATCATTATGAGTCAAATAAAAATGAGTGAAATAAAAAAATTAATTTAATTTATTTTTTTTAAAAAATTCATTCCTTCGTTGTTTCTCACATATTTTGAGGAATTAGGCCTTGAATGTTTGATGCGTTTAGAAGAAACGCAGTGGGTTTTACAAAACATGTCACCATTCACCGTTCAAACGCAGGTGTGGTTAGGTGCAGTTAGGTGCGGTTGCGTTTCTGAAAAAAACTGGGTGCGTTTCAGAAACAGAAAGAAAACATGAAACGCACGTGATGTTGCAAAAGAATCAAAATAGGTGCGGTTAGGTGTGGTTTTTTTTTTTCTGTCAACGGTTAGGTGTGGTTTACAGTTGACTTATGTATATATGTATCATATAATATTTCATTTTATATAGTTATTTTAATTAAAAAAATTAAGAATATTTGGATTATAGCTTTGAGAATTATTATTGTCTTTGTCTAGCTGATGTTATTAGCTTTACGATATACGCTAATAATCTTTTAGTTTTATAATTTTACATATATATATATATATGTTTTAAAGCTCAGAAAATTTTGAAATAAATCATATATGTTAACTTTATCAAATAACAAAATTCTATTTGAAAAAGAAAAAAAAATGTCATTACCAACGTGAGGTTGAACTAGTGTTTGAACCCATATAAATAAAAAATGTAGACACCTAAAGAAACATGGAAAAATCAACGTAATCGATAATATTATATGATTTTACTTGGTTTTTGTGGATGTATTTTTTTTTTAGCAATAAATATATTATTGTAAAATGCCAAACAAATTTATTAAATTTTAATAATTATTTAGTTATGGTTCGTAATTAATTTATGAAAAAGACTTGATCATTAACAAATTAATAATTTTAATTTATAATTATATTAATATCATTAATCCATTTTATTTATAAATTATTTTCTAAAATATATATCTCGCACCGCTTTTTACATTTTCACCATTCACACATTTGAACCGCACCGCATATTATTTTTTTCACCATTCATATATTGTCTCGCACCGCTTGTTCCGCAGTAACCGCACTTGTTCCGCATGATGCGTTTCTTCCAACCGCACCGCACTAAAACCACACCGCACCTCCTAAACCGCTTGTTCCGCACCGCTCAAACCGTTGTCACCATTCGAAGTCTTAGTCATTTTTCAACTTATTATATGGGTCCAATTAATTTTTAGAGAAATGTAGTTTTGTTTAAAAAAGTAAATTTTTAGAGTAAAACAATAAAATTAACTATTCAACTCATTTTTATCTCTATATTATATCAACCAATTGGAGCCTTATATCATAAAAAGAGTGATTGAACAATTGAGATTCAGAAGAAGAAGGATGAGGAAATAGGAGCTATGAACTTGTAAGAGTTTTTGAGGTCACATGTCCCATGAGAAGACAAATACGTTTTTCGGGACATTGAGCCAAAAAAAGATATAATTTAATATAGTTGTTGTCAGAAATAAAACGTATGTATATATTACAGTAGAAGGGTCAAGTGGAGTCAACGTAGGGCCTCTTTTGGTTGTATTTTGTCAAGTAAAAGGCAAGTCACGACAGCACGCGAGGCCTCACGTGATACCTACATGCCTTAATCTTGATTTGGTTAGGTTGCAATTATAATAGTTATAGTTAAATACGGTTACCATTACCAGATGATTATGATACAATCATACAATTGATATTCCCTCCGTTTCATAATAAGTGTCGTTTTAGACTTATTTTTTTGTTTTAAAAAGAGTGTCATTCTACAATTCCAATGTGATTTTGTATACACAATTCCTGTTTTATCCCTCGTTAAAATATTATAACCTTTGAATTTAAAGCATTCACACTTAACTATTAGTATATTAATTAGGGGTATATTTGTATATTTTATGATTTTCTTAATTTGTGTGAAAATTGTCAGAATAACATTTTTTTTGAAACAAATGGAGTATATGATAGTTTTATTGACCATAACAATTATATTCGAATTTTTTTTTGAACGAATGTGGTAATTTTTATATTCTCTTAAATCCTAATTCAAACATTCTGCTTGCTACATATTAGCCCTGGGCATTAAAACCGGAACCGACCCGAAATTATCGGTTCGGTTCGGTTCCGGTTCTAGCCAAAATACCCATTGCATTTTGTATTGAAGATCCATGGATATCGATTCGGTTCCGGGTATTACCCGGAACCGAAATAATACCCGGAACCGAAATTACTAACCGAATACCCGAACATATATATACAAATATGCAATTACATATTTCGGGTATGTTCTTTACATTTCGGTTATTTTTATTTTTTACATTTCGGGTACTGGATACCCGAACATATATATACAAATTTTTATTTTTTACATTTCGGTTCCGGATATTTTTATATTTCGGGTATTTTTTTTACATTTTGTTTTTAACATTTCGGGTATGTTCTTTACATTTCAGGTATTTTTATTACATTTCGGGTACTGGATACCCGAACATATATATACAAATTTTTATTTTTTACATTTCGGTTCCGGATATTTTTATATTTCGGGTATTTTTTTACATTTTGTTTTTAACATTTCGGGTATGTTCTTTACATTTCAGGTATTTTTATTACATTTCGGGTACTGGATACCCGAACCGTTTGAGAACCGAAACTTTTCGGGTATAATATAAGTATTTCGGGTACTGGATACCCGACCCGTTTGAGAACCGAAATTTTTCGGGTATTTTACGGTTTTTAGTCTTCTATACCCGAACCGAACCGGAACCGAACCGAAACCATTTTGGTACCTATATGGATCCTAAACCTCCATACCCGAAATACCCGGAACCGAACCGAATACCCGAATGCCCAAGCCTACTACATATGTTCCCCATCTTTGATCCATTTTACATTAGTCGTACTTGTTATGTGTTCATATCCTTCGTTTAGTAGTATTTAGAATGATTTGTATCAAAATCATAAATTCTATGTTATTCAAATATAAATTTTTAAAAGTCTATTAAAATCACATGTTATTGAACTAGTGATTTGTAAATGAATTTCCAAATTCACTGTTATTGGAAATATTTTAAATAGTAGATTTTATGAGACTTTTAGTGATTTGAAAATGTTTTGGTGGATTTTCTTAATTAAAAATATAAAAATCCAAATCTCATGATTTTAAGTGAGATTTCATAGAATTTTCAAAACAAATCATAACAAATTACCTAATTCACTCAAATCATTTAAAAACTTATTAAAACTCAAATCCTCCTAAATATTAGAAGATTGAATACATCCTTTAAGATCAATTAGATTTAGATGGATTAATTGATTAATTAAATATACAAAATGGTGTTAATTAATGGGAAAAATAGAAGGCCCACTATAAAACTCTGAGCCATTTCAAAGGAAACCTCTAATTGCTTATTGGGCTTACTAATAAATATATCGTATGGTTTAAAATGATTTTTATGGGCTTTTTAAACCTGTTTTTTTAAAACCAAAAACAGATATGTTTGTATGATTTGATATAATCGAAACATTATTTTTTAGATTTCAGTTATTCTATTAATTCTACTAAAACCTTCATTAGAATTGAGTATATTATTCTTTGTGAACACGGCAAAACAATTTATCGTGGATCTGCTTTTAGGCCCACAATTAGATGGACCCTACCATGTGATCTCTCAATCTGGGCCGTCCATTTGTTTGAATGTTGAGAAAGAAGAGTTGGCGTTTGGTCCCCTACCGCCCACCGGTTTCTTCTCTGTAGCACTTACAATCAATCATCATCATATATGCCTTTTGTTTTAGGAAATCATTTATGCTTTTATTTGGAAATCATTTTTTTCTTCATTTTTTCTTAGTTAATATTGATAGTTTTTATTTCACTACACTGAATATGAAAAATTCCAATCTGTAAAGTGTTTCTATAGACCTAATAATGTATGTTACAAAGTGAAACGTACACATTCACATTACGAGGGATATGCGTTTGAAGGTATACACCTAGTGTGCAAGATTGTCTCAACCCAAACTTGGAAGTTGGAACATACCACATAAGTAAAGGAAGACAACTCACTGTTTATGATCTCATCAAAAACATTTGGCGTGATAGGTTACAGATCAAACTGCAAAACATAGAAAACGAAATAACTAAATAAGTTTTAGAAGGGAAGGTAAGAGTTGGAATGAAGTTGATACTATTGCCCGAACGGTTTGGTGAGCTGCCTCCACTTTCTGCCCTTGTGTTAACAACTTTATATTTTTCATAATTTTTGTATCATTTTATATTTCGTGAGTAAAAATTATCAATATTTTTTTTCTTCTATACATTGGAGCTCCTCTCACCCAACAAATAATTATTTGGTATGAATCATGGTTTTGTAGTATGAAGATGGTTGAAGATCCTGCCGATTGGCTTTCCTTTAGATCATAGTTAGATCGGAGTTAGTTTTTTTTTTTGGGAATATTTATGACTTGTTTTACTGTGTTTATCTTAAATTTGACCTCTCGTAACTCAAATGTTCGTGTTGATTATTTTACAAAAAGAATGCGAGTTTTTTTTTTTTTTTTATGTAAGTCACTTGGTAGACCTTACTTCTAAGGATAATCGTTTCGCAGTATCATATATATATTTCAATCTTTGAAATTCAGATACATATAAAAACAAATAATTACCATTACTCTTTTTCTTTTTTAAATTGAATGCCAAATTTATTCAAACCAAAAAATCATTTTTACAACTAGTATTACTTCTTTTAAAGAGTATTTGAATAACTTATCTTACTTTTGAAAGATAATTACCATTACTATGTGAAAGAAAAGTGTAATTAAAAAAAAAAATTACATATGCTAAAAAAAACAGCCACTGCATTATTGTCATTATTATTATTTGTTATGATGCTTAGACCATCAGCATTGGAGACATATGTCTCGCGCGAGACATATGTCTTCTCCAAAAGATGATGATGTGTCGCGACGAATCACGTCGCGACATAAAAAAAATAATATATATATATATTTTTTTTTAAAACCCGAAGACATATGTCTCGCGCGAGAAACATGACTCGGATGGTGATGCACTTATAGAATTGATAATAGCTTCGATTGGCAAGGTAGGTGGCGATTTCATTTAAAACTCGAGAACGCCAAGTGGCAAGCCAAAAGTCCAAATAAAATATAGATAAATACAAATTTTGCATTTACTAACAATAAATGATACACAACTGAAGAAAAAACAATAAATGATTCCTGAAACTGACCGTTAACATATTAATGTCGAAGACCAAACGACAAAATCAATAGTTAGAATTCAGAATCTTTATATGATGAAGAGAAATCGAGGAGAAAGATAGTACTCCCTCTGTTTTTTTATATAAGGGGTTTTAGACATTTTTTTTTGTTTTTTTTATAAGAGGCTTTCTCACTTTTTGTCTAGGTACTATAAAAAAACATTAATAATGAACATTGATAATGTAAACAGTCCAATAAACAATTTCTTTTTAACTGCAACATTTAATGTTTCAAACAAAAGATAAGATTTTCTTAATTGCTGTGCTTTTAGGGAAAACCCCTTATAAAAAAAAACAGAGGGAGTAGAATATATAAACAATATTTTGTGATTATATCCAGATCTTAAAACGGTTTTGTTTAATTGTTGAACAAATTACATAATCATATAGGAGTATATAATAAAAATATGGATTTTTGGTAAAAAAAACCGTTACGTAGATCAAATTTACAAATTAACCATTTACTTCGAAAAAGTACAGGTCAATCTTTCATCCACCGGTCAATATGCAATATAGCCTTTGTGTATTTCACCGTGTAGAATACTGTGTATATTTTAACATAATTTATAACGACATCATTTCGATTATAATTTTAAAACTTGATTTTGAAATTTATTAGTTTTAAAATTGTAATCAAAACGACGTCGTTTTAAATTCTGTTAAAATATACACAATATCTTACACGGTAAAATACACAAGGGTTATACTGCAGATTGACTTGCATATAAAGGTTTGGCCTGTATTTTTTCGAAATGAAGGGTTAACTTGCAAATTTCATCTATTTGACAAATTTATTTTATATTGAAAAATTGTTTGTTAGCTACACGAACTATACGAGAATGCATGACTATATATCCGAACTAAAATAATGTGTTGATAACTATATCATCTATTGATATAGCATAGACACACATCCGAACTAACATGAGTCATGTGCCCAACATCATGATCATCACTTTCTTTGCTTTTCCGGTATACTGGTAGACAGACTCCGGCGCTGACCCGCATTAACTCATTAAATCCGATCCAAATTAAATAAAAACTTAAAAATGAAAACATAAAAAATGACCTCATGAGCTTCTTCTTCCTCGTCAATTCTGATCTACAAATAGGATTTTGATTCGGTAGGTTCTCTCAATTTCATTAAATTCGATTATTCCGTTCATTTAATTTTTGAGTATTGATGAACATCAAAATAATGGGTGGTTAGGGTTTACGAAATTCCAAAAATCGTTTGCTAATTTGGGTGATAGGCGAATTAAGAAAATTCAATCCAAGCGAGCCGCCATGAGCCCTTCCCGTCACTCACAATCATCTCTCGAACTCTCTTCTTCTCTTTCTCTCCGTCCAAGAAACTATATCAATAGAAAATTTTATCAGTACACCAGAAAAGTAAAGAAAGTGATGGTCATGGTGTTGGGCACATAACTTATGTTATTTCAGATGTGTTGCTATGCTATATTAATAGATGATGTAGTTATCAACACATTGTTTTAGTTCGGATGTGTAGTCATGCATCCTTGTATAGTTCGTGTAGCTAACGAACAATTTTCCTTTTATATTTAGAGGGGTGGCACGTACCCTTCGTTAATTTGACATAATTGTTTTGTTACTTAAGAAAATTTGTAATTCGGGTTGTTAATTTAGAAAATTATTTTCTTATGCAACTGTCATCCTAATTTGATTACTCACTGTTTATTTTATTTATTATTTTATTTTTTTACAGCTTTTCTAAACTATTCTTCATTTATTAAATTTTCTGTATTAGCAAATCAAAATCCTTCTTAATTGTTTTTAACTTACTCCTTCTCCATACGGTTTATGTATGTTTTTGCCTTCCATTTTTTTCTTCTTATTTTCTCTTTATTAAATTATTTCTTTTCTTTTAGCTATATAATTTTGTTTTATCTCTTAAACTATATTGTATTCTTCATATTTTATAGTAAATATAATGTTATGCTTCCAGTAAAAAAATAATTCGCCACTACACGTAAACATATCATTACTTTGATTAGTTAAATATCAAATTTAATTAAAATCGACTTAAAAGTTAATAAAAATTTATTTAAAGAAAGTTGACCGAAAAACACTATTGATTCGTAGCAATTTTTTTAAAAAATTATCGCAAAAATCTTAAAGAAGTTTTTGAAGAAAATATTTCTTCCAACCTTTTGCCGTCATTATTTCAAATCTTGCTTCAAACAAATTTCAAATAAAACCAAATTCAGAAGATGATAATATTTAAATTTTAAATTTATTTTTAGGTAGACAAAAGATTAATTTGAGAATCGGTTTCGGATAATAATTTAGCATGTATATGTATAATTTAGCAAATATACATATTGTTTTAATACTATTTACATGTTGATTTTTTTTTAATTTATGTGAAATTTAGGATTTTATACGGATGATTTGCTACGTCAGATCCTCATGAGTTCTCCACTACGTTGGATTCGATTCGCACATGCGTTATGTCAAACAGGTGAAGAAATTTTTTACCTTGTGTCAGACTATGCATCTAAAGGTGGTCAAGTTTGATGGTGATTCGATTATATGGACTCATTTAGAGTTGTTTGGTTCTCGAATACTCAATCATAATAATGCATCATGGTGATGGTATGTAAGTGGTACGTGTGCGCTTTCATTCAATAAAAAGCTTTAACCTAGTTTTTATGCATGAAAAATTTGAAGATCCTAATGTTGAAATCGATGCTCTCCGAGACTTGAGTATATGAATATTATAGTGATTATAGATATGAAAGCTTTTAAATATATAATATTAGTTCTTATGTAGAGGTAAACATTGATGGTATGTTTGATGTCGAGTATGGTGATCGATTGAAGAGAACTAGGATCCATGATTTTATCACAATGATATCCAAAGTTCCCGAAACAATCATATCCATTCAAACTTTAGAGGTACACGTGGTTGATTCAATAATATCAAAGTTTTTCTTTCTTTCTCGCTGTAAACATTGATGTCGAGTATGATGATCCATTGAAGAGAATCACTATCCAAGATTTTATCACTACGATATCCTAAATCCGCGAAGTGATCATCTCCACTCGAATTTTAGAGGATTGAAAAAAATAGTGAAAAAATATAAAAGAATACTCCTTCCGTTTCTTTTTATAAGTAGTTTTGGCTAAAAGCACAAATATTAAGAAACTAATCTTTTACTAAAAAATATCATTTAATATATAAATTAAAAATAATCCAGCCAATCATATTCGATAAAGGTAAAAGTTGCATAGAAACATGAAAACAACTTATATTGTGAAACAAAACAAAATCTCTAAAACTACTTATAAAAAGAAACGGAGAGAGTACTTTTTAACTTGTTACTCTCCTTGTTAGTGGAGTAAAGTTTTCCTTATATTTTTTTCCTTTGTTCATCTAACTAACGTGGAATGAGTTGTAAATTTTATTTTTCATTTTCAACCTAAATGGTAAAACTTGAAAGAAATATATTTTTCCTTTGATTTTTTGTCTCTAAAAGTACAACCATTAGCACCCTAAAATATCAAGCTTGTTCAATTTCGTAAATCACATTTTCATTTTTTCTCTCGTGTTTTCTTTTCAGATAGTTGTAAATTATAATTCATATCACTATTTTGATTGATTAAATATCAAATCTAACTAATCAAATATCTGTAGTTATCTCCAAATCTCTGAATCTTAATATATAAAATTGAATTGCTCAACGTGATCGTGACACGTATGATAATTATAACTCATCATATCGTGATATGTGTCATTGTAAATTTAGATCGTAACAAGTGTCAATGTAATAATATAAAATTTTCTATTTTTAATTATTTCAAAAAAGAAAAAAATGAATTATGTTTTTCTAAATGAAAATTACTAAAATAAAAAAAAAGTAAAATAAGAAAAAAACAGAAACTACAAAATAATAGAAATTATGTTTTTGGAACCAAGTTAAATCAATTTCTAATATCTTAATTGCGAATCATAAAACATAATTTGCAATATAATGAAAATTATATTTTTGGAACCAATATAAATCAATTTTTAATTTCTTAATTGATAATCATAAAACATAATCTATAAGAGTTATCAATTTTAAAATTTAAATATTTTATTATTTTCCTGCGTATCATGCAAGGCCTAATCTAGTATATATATACTAGATCAAAGCGATTAATCTAGTAGATTATTACGGTTAACTTTCCACCACCTCTTAAAAACGATTTAATTTGAAATAAAATATTTGAAAAGGAGAAAAATAATCATCAATTAAGAGTATTGTTTGAGAACTACGAGCTTAACGGATACGTAAAACACCAATAATCATAAAATGAAAAACAAATTACAAATAATAGGAATAGAATTTAATAATATATATTTGGAATAAGTATTCAAATTCAAAAAAAATTCCATCTGTAACTATAATCGCAAATATTTGCAGCTGTATCCAAAGCTCCAAGTATTTAGGATTAGATGAAGGCGATTGATTATCTCTAATCGAGTATTACGACTAAATAAAAAAAAAGGTTTTATTTGAAAAAGAGAAAAAATAATCATCAAGTAATTAAAGTACTTAACGGATACGTAAAACACCAATTAAATAAAACCAGAGAAAGCAAACAAAATATAAAAGAGTGAGAAGAAGAGTCAGTGAGAGAAGAGAGACACACAAACCAACTCCACACATCCGCCATTAAAAAACAAAAGCTTTTGCTTAGATTCAATCCCAAATCAGTAAAAATAGGGTTAATCGAAGAACCCCACCGGAATTCCACAGAGGAATTGCATCAGTCGCGTTCCTGCTGCGGCTTGAGGAAGAAGAAGAACCACCAAAGTGAGGAAGAGAAATCGAAGATGCAGACGACGGAAGCGCAGCCGCAGAACCAGCAGATGGTGAGCTTGAGCTTCAGCAGTCAGATGTCGAGAGAAGATGAGGAGATGGCTCGTTCTGCTCTCTCTGCCTTTAGGGCTAAAGAAGATGAGATCGACAAGAGGAAAATGGAGGTTCGTGAACGGGTCAAGGCTCAGCTTGGTCGGGTCGAGGAAGAAACCCGACGTCTCGCCAACATCCGCGAGGTTTGTTTGATTTTGATTTTGCTTTTGAGAGTTAAAAAGTCCCAAGATCTCAGAGATTTTCCGGGGAATTTGTTTGAGATTTTGAAGCTGAATGCTTTGAAATTAGACTCATGCACGTTTACCTTTTTCGTGTTTCTTTGTGTCTGTGATTCGGAATTTGTTGTTGTTCTGTGAGTTTAGAGGATTAGGGTTTTAAAGATGTGAACTTGTTGATTCTCATCTCAGGGGATAGAATGGCAAAGTTGAACACTTTTTAAAAACCTGAAAAATTCTGATTATATTTTAAGCTAATGATTCTGCATGCACTGAGTTTGTTGATGATTAAATGGGTTTTGGAAGTTTCTGGTGATTGGATTACACAATCAAGTGATTAAACTTGCAAAACCCGGAAATCTCTAGGATTTGGGCATGAACGTTTGCTTCTTGTTGAGTTCACAAGCTCTGTTCTCAGGAAAGGGTTTAAGATGATCATGTTTTTGTTTCAGGAGCTTGAATCTATGGCTGATCCCATGAGGAAGGAAGTTTCTTGGGTGCGTAAGAAGATCGATAGCGTCAACAAAGAACTCAAACCATTAGGCGCCACAGTTCAAAAGAAGGTAAATATTTTTCAAGAGCAGTTGCTTGCTTCAATTGATTACCGGTAAAAATATGTCTCATTACTGTTTGCTATAAAAAGTTTTGGCCTTTACTCAAACTCCAAACTTAAACTCCTAAATGTCAACTAAAAAGGTTTTGGGTTGTCATGGTGTTGACAAAAGGTTTGGGTTTACAATCGTCAATATTTTAAGACTTGTTTTGCACTTTCGAATTAATCCCAGGGAGGCTGAACAAAACCTGAAACTCGTGTTTTTGTTTTGTGTGATGACATAAACAGGAAAGGGAATACAAAGAAGCACTGGATACATTCAACGAGAAGAACCGCGAGAAAGTTCAGCTGATCACCAAGCTAATGGAGGTTAGTTTCGAATTTTCGGTTCTAATTTCACTGAATCAAGAGAACAAAACAGAGTTTCTTCGAGCTGAATATACATTAACCGTGTTGGTTTGTTTTATTTTTCTAAATTTCTCCCTGGGGAGATGGGACAGTTGGTTGGAGAAAGCGAGAAGCTGAGGTTGAAGAAGCTGGATGAGCTAAGCAAGAGCATAGAAACCTAGTGATTCTATCTCACAGACAAAAGAGACCAAACCAGTCAAGAACTAATTGTGCTTAGGGTTATGGTTCTATTTAATGTTTTTATTTTTTTATTTTTCATTTTGGAAGATGTGAAATTCGTGTGTTTTTTTTTGTTTTTTTAAATGGATTGTGGGTTGATTTGTATAATTATGATGGGTGTTTATGTTTTTTGATTAACCAAATTAGGAAAGGGAAGTGGGATAATGCTTAGGCTTCTGAATGCTAAAGGGTTTGTAAGTTTGAATTATCCTTTCTTGTGTTCTAAAATATTATTTTATTTGTTTTTATAATTTCTAGCTTTATTTTAATTTCTTTTCCCCCCAACTATTTTTAGCTTTTCACTTTTTTATTGGAAACGTAGCCTCTCGCCGACGAGCGTGTGCTTTTGAATTTGAAACGACTTGCTTTCAAAGTATATCCATGCTGTCTTGCTTGACTCACAATAGACGCAATAAAATAATAGTATTGAAAAAGCTCCTAATTTGGTTAATCTACACCAAATGAGTCTATAGGTAACCAAATCGAACATGTAATCTTATCTACCAGTTCCCTTTTTCTTTGAATGAATAGTAGTTTAGATTTATTCCATCGAACAGGTAAGATAGAAATATTCGATCCTACAGACAAAGCAATGTGCTGATCTGTATACCACCAAACTATATTTGGTCTAATATGACCTGGAAAGCAAATGCTTTTATGATATTTGGTGGAGAACCACTTAAAAACACCATTCAAACAGTAGGCCCATTTTTAGGCCCATCATATAATCAGAGTAGTTAGCGAATCGGATAATACTCTTGACGCAAAAAAAAAAAAGAAAAAAAAAAAGCATATAAACGATAACTAAACTCTACATTCGTAGTTGTTATTCTTCTCATTACAGTACATGCACTGGCATTGCGCCATCTATCTAAGTGGGCTTTGAATGGAGAATGCTTTTGAGGACAGTGAAACTTATATTTGTTTAGAGAAAACACAATCTTACATGTGCTTGTGTTTGCATCAAATATTTAAGTGTATGCAAAGATATACTAGGTGTATGCAAATTGCAAAGACCTCTTGATGATTCATAAGCAAAACGATCTTCATTATCCATAAGCAAAACGAAATTAGAGTCTAAAAACCTTCTACAAAGTTAAACACACTTAAATCTATAAACCGAGACAACTACAATAGCAAACTAAAACAAAATGACGTACCTTCGTAAATTTCGCAGACTTTCTAAACATGGGCTCAATATATTTGGTCTGGAAACTCTAATTTCTAATTGCCTATTTAAGTCCACTTGTCCTCCGACTTCTCCGTTCTTTGTCGAAAGTATGCCGCTAGCTCAAGCTAAAGGACCGTACACTGACCTTGGAGTGAAGATCTTCTGGGACGGGGAAAATGTCCCACCACCCACTGATGTTGATGCTTCGATAATACCAGCGACGATCAGGAGAAAACTTGATAACCTAGGTTATAGGAGTCAATTAGTTTTCTGTCAAATCACCCTAAATACCATCGCATATTCCTTTTTTTTTGTCCTTAAATACCGTCGCATATTCCTTTAACTTAGCCATTCTATTAGAATAAGTAAAGTATCGTATTTGCATATAAATATACTATATGCACAAATTTTGTTCGTTTGAAATTGTTGTTCGCAAATTGATTTGACCTTGGAGTGAAGTTGGAGGCACAAATGGAATTAAATAGGCAATTGAAAATTAAGGTTTTTGGAACATGCAGAATATACTGAGCCCATGTTTAGAAAGTCTGTGAAATTAACTAAAAATTTAGCTAGTTACACTTTCATGCTTCTCTTCTATCACTTGAAACTTTTAAAACAAGCAAAACAAAAAAACAGTATATATTTTTCAAATTCAGAAAAAATCAAATTAGACCTACCAACCAATAAAAACAAAAAACAAAAGCATAACAACTAAAATAAAATATAACTAGGACTTAACTCGCGCTATAATTAGCGTGGGGTTATTTCTTTGAAATTTTTTAAAAATAGATTTTATTTGAATTTTATAATATGTCTAACTCATGATTATAGATAGAGTTGTCAAATAGAATAATTTGTCTATTTAAACCGTTTTGCAGTAGACTAAAATATTATTCGGGCTAACCCGTAAAACATATAATCTTGAAAACATAATTCTATTATGCATCGCTTAATGACTCTAGTTTTGTGGTTAGTTCACGAACTCTTAAAATATCAATTTTCTTGTGTTTAACTTTTTATAAAATTAGTAAAATATTTTTTAACTTTTATTTTGATATAAATTCAAATAAAATATAATAAACTATAATGAAAAATATATCAAAATTTTGTATAGATTTTTGTTCTTTTGAATATATATGAATTGATTATAATTTAAAAATATTTAGTAGATTACATCTTTAATCTTTAATGCAAAATAAATACTTTCCATATTCTTATCACTAATTGTAAAAGACAATTATATCATTTCCTATTTTAATTATTCTTTGTTATATGTAATGGCATTTCATGTAATAACTTACAAAACAAAGTTCATTTTTAAAAATGTCTTCTTAAATAAATAGATTATTATAGAGATTATGTTTTTCAAAAACAGAAACATCAAATTAAACAAATCGATCTTCAAACCACCATATCTGGAATTTTGCTATATTAAATTTTCTCGCCATAATGATACCAGAAATAATTCCTCCCAGATATTTAGTTGAGAAGAAGTGAGAACTCTTCCCAGGTTTCTGATTCTTGTTTGAAGCTACTTGCGTCTCTTGGTAACACATTTGGAGCAAAAACCGATTTAATAACGCTTTTGCTAGACAAGGTTGGCGATTTGGAGATTAAAAAGGGATTTATACAAAGTAGTCATAGGCATAATAATCGAACCGAAATTGATGATTCGATTTGGTTATGGTTTTTTCACAATAACCGAATGATTTTTTTTCGATATCCATTGGTTTCGGTTCGGTTCGGTTATATAACCGATAACCAATGGATATCCATTGGATATATCCAAAAATAAAAATGTTTACCTCCCTAATTATCCCAAAAAAATGTTTACCTCCTTAATTATCCAAAAATGTTTACCGAAATAACCGATATTTAACCGAAATATTTCTGAAATTTAACCGAAATAATTGAAATATTTCGAAATATAACCGAAATATTTCTGTTAACCGAAAATAACCAAAATATTTGGTTAACCAAAAATAACCGAAACTATGCGGTTGTTAATTTTGTTATCCATATCGAACCGAACCGAATGGTAACCGAACCAAAACCAAACCAAAAGCTATTACTAACCGAATAGATAATAAAAGACATAACCAAACGTATCCGAACACCGAAATAACCGAACCAAATAACCATATGCCCAGGAAAGTTTTCGAATAGCGGATATTTATGCTTCCTAGGCTATTATTAATTCAGAAATCAGAAAATCAAATAGGCTCAATTAGCGGAAAATAAATGTAAACTGTTTTCAAATCCCCAAAACAGGTCTAGAAAAAGTTCAGCAGAAATAACCTCAAATGGCTTTTTATTTTGGGCGTTTGTTAAAACACTCATTCTAAAAAAAAACACCCAACCGAAACCAAAACACAATCTCGAAAACAAACTGAAAAAAAATAAAAAAGCATCGTTAATCCGATAATGTCAAAAGCAAAAAGTAAAAAACCCCTAGAAAAACATCGAGGGTGATGATGACGTCACAGCAGAAACCATTGACGACGATTCTCAGTACTTGTAATCCTTCACGTGAAGGCTCTCTCCGGCTCCATCACCAAGCTTGGCATCACCTTTGTAAGTTCCAAGCGTGGCTTCTGAGTTAGCCTTGCACCTCACATACAACGCCTCTTGAGCGGCCTTCACGTTCTCCTCTTTGCCTGCCCATGTCTTCAAAGTGCTCGCTTGCAACGCGCGCCCGAACGAGAAAGACAATGACCATGGCTTCTTGGTCTTCAACTGGTTCATTGCGTTCAAGTTCTTGGTTGCTTCCTCCTCACTCTGTCCACCAGACAAGAACACAACGGCTGGGACGGCTGCTGGGACAGTTCTCTGGAGGGCACGGACGGTGTGCTCGGCGATGACTTCTGGTGTAACCTTGGGACTGTCTGATCCAGGTGTGACCATGTTAGGCTTCAAGAGAGTTCCCTCAAGCAAGACGTGGTGGTCGCTAAGAGCCTTGTAGCAAGCTGCAAGGACACGCTCGGTGACGGCAGCACACTTGTGGATGTCATGGGATCCGTCAACGAGGATCTCGGGTTCAACAATCGGTACAAGACCGTTCTCTTGGCAGATAACAGCGTATCTGGCTAATCCATAGGCGTTTTCGTGGATGGAATGCTCAGAGGGCTCGTTCTCACCAATCTTAAGGACTGCACGCCACTTGGCGAAACGGGCACCAGCTTCGTAGTACTTCTTGCAACGGTCACCGAGACCGTCAAGACCCTGAGTGGTGGTCTCACCGTTGGTTCCGGCTAGCTCGACGGTACCCTTGTCAACTTTGATACCTGGAAGAACTCCTCCTTCCTTCAAGATATCAACGAAAAGCTTACCTGTGCAAAACAAAAACAAAAAAAAAAAACAATCAGAAATCTCAGACATACAGTGATACATAATAACATAGAGAAAATGATTTGAATTCATACCATCGGAACTCTTTTGGTAAAGAGTTTCCTCGAAGAGGATGACACCGCTAAGGCAAGGGAGAGCACCAGGAGCGGTGAAGAGAAGCTCACGGAGAGCACGTCTGTTGGTCTCAACGTTCTCGACGTTGATGCTCGCGAGACGCTTTCCGATTGTACCGGTGGATTCATCGGCGGCGAGAATACCCTTTCCGGGTGTGCCGATGTAGGCAGCATTAGCGATCAGCTCATCTGCCAAGTTTTTCAAAAAATGAACAAAATCAATCGATCGTGAATACAATTGATTAGATCCGTTACTTTACTATGACAGATCGATCAGATAAAACACCCGAAACTGACGGTGAACACTGAATCAGATCTACGAAATCATCGACAGATCTATTTCAACTCCCACAAGTAAATCATCTAATCAGATCTAGACATATAAACCACGCGAACAAGAAGCAAATCAACAGATCTAAAGCAATAAACGAATCGAATACACGTAGTCGCGACGACGTGATAAACAGATTCGAGAAAGAGATATATAGAGAGAGAGAGAGATATTTACCGGCGAATTTGCTGGTGAAGGCAGACATGGTTTTGACGGAAAGATCGAGAAAGAAGGCAGACGAGAGATGAAGCAGGTGGACCAGTAGAGGAAAGGGTTGGCTTTTATAGCTGAGGATGAGAGTCTATTGGGTTGGTGAAAAAGTAAATTAAGGGTTAGATCTGTGGAATGTTCTCCAAGAAACAGCTCTTCAGCCGTTGGATCTCACGTGGTATTGTTGGCAGTTTTTGGCTAATCTCGCAGCGGAGTTGCTGAAGGGTAACTTTGTAACTTGCCGTATTAATTAAGGAAAAGCATGACTTCGGCCGCACCACGGTTCGAACCTCCTCCGGCTCAAACCTTCAAGCAAACTATAATTTAGAATAAAATTTTCAATAATTATGATTATATAAATTTTTTATTTTTTTATCATAATGAACACTTAGACAGTTTGACTACGACATTCAAAAGAATATTCTTATTAAAAACTAGATGAATACCCGTGTATACACACGGTTTTTTCCAATTAGTATTTTTTAATTTAATGCCTCAACTATTTTGTATTTTGTTTTTTATTATTTCGTTACATAATTGAAAACTTTGGTAATAAAGTTCGATGTTTGATTTGATACGTCCATAACAATTTTACAGACGATAAAAAGATTCTAAAATTGAGAGAAATCATTACATGAGTTCATTATTGTTGATAAAATTTCAATTGTAGTTGTTGACATGTAGTAATTCTTGAACAATATCTCTTTATCTAGATATCCCATTTGAACTGGATCACTGACCACTATAAGTGAAACTTTGTTACCCGATTTTTTTCTAACAAAGATTCTAATTTTTTTTATCCGGGTACCCGATTTTTTTTTAAATTAAAAACATTGTTAAATTTAAATAAAATTTGGTTAAATTTTAACAAATATAACTAAGAACTTTCTGATATTTTGGTTATTTTGGGTATTACGGTTATTTCGGTCTAAAAAACTAATATTTTCGGGTTTATAATTGTAATTTTGGGTAATTGGGTTATATCAAGTCTAAATATAATTAATATTTTGGGTATATAATTATATTTCGGGTACCTATTCGGTTCTCTGTTCGGTTCGGTTCCGGTTCTTTCGGTTCTGGAAAATTGGTAACCATTCGGATATTTTGCCAATTT
>PKML01013385.1:879677-912065 GCA_002933935.1 Eutrema yunnanense | reverse complement strand
ATTTTGTCAATATCGTAAGATTTGTTTAACATTAATTTAATGAATTACTGTCAATATATTAGGATTTTTCTATTTTAATGGAACTTAAACATTATCGTTAAGTCTTTCCTATTTTATATCCAATTGAATTTGTGTATATCAAAAGAAAGAGGAAGTAGAATTTATTAGTAGTTTTCCATTTATGATGTTGAAAATAAGTTTCGATGTGGTAAAAAGAGATATGATGTTGTTCCTAATCAGAACAACTTTGTCTTAGGCTAAAAAGGAAAGAGCAAAAACGTGTAATAGTATGACCAGAGAATGATTCATTATCACAAAGAAATTATATGTATACTTACTATATAATAAATTATATAGTAAGAGAAATTTTAGCCATTTTTTCCCAATTATTTACCAAAATTATGGGATATCCCAATATATAGAAAAATTATGATTAATTTGCTTTGACAGCCCAAAACTATAACTAATTAAAATTACATTTCAAATTATTTATACGTCGGTTGCTTTTAAGCTAGTATTTCCAAATCATAGAATGAATTAATTTTCTATGTTTATGATTATGATAATAGAAAGTATATAATTTTGTCAATATCGTAAGATTTGTTTAACATTAATTTAATGAATTACTGTCAATATATTAGGATTTTTCTATTTTAATGGAACTTAAACATTATCGTTAAGTCTTTCCTATTTTATATCCAATTGAATTTGTGTATATCAAAAGAAAGAGGAAGTAGAATTTATTAGTAGTTTTCCATTTAAAAGAGACCCAAAAAAATAAATTTAACATTATCGTTAATCATATATATGATATATACTTAAATTTCCTTTTATTATTATCGTATAATTTTTAAATTTAGAATATTTGTGTATATCAAAAAAAAGAGGAAGTAGAATTTATTAGTATTTTTCCATTTAAAAGAGACCAAAAAAATCCCTAACGTTTACGGTTTAGTATACTATAAACCGTCATTAACCTTGGCGGTTTTGTATATAGATAACCATAAAATTGAAAATTGGTCGAAAATTGGTATAATTTAAGTGATTCGTACACATCATCAAAGCTAGACGAATAAGAATACAACACATAAGCCATCGATTTTAAAAAAGGGTATAAACGTCATTCCGCAGTCGAAACTCGCTGTGAACGCGACACCTAAGCAAATCACTACACAAATAAGTATATAGATACTCAATGTATCATTCGTCCATTCCCCATGACATGAACCATTTACAACGATGAGGCTCAATAATAATTAAAATATTTTTTTAAAAAAACTGATGTGTCATGAAATGGGGTGCTGATGTGTCACATCCTTGTGAGACTTACTCAATCTTTATATAATAGATGTTAAGAGTCACTTAAAAATGCGACTTTGAGATCTTTAAACATAGAAAATTAAATCTGAGATGTAGATAGATATACACACATAAACAAAGATAGCTGCGACTCTTGAAAGCCATGAATCATCAAACCATCAAAGTCTTTTTGCTTTCTACCGACAAGACTTTAGATAATACTACTTTTTTTCTTTCTTTTTACGCTTTGAAAATTTATGTTTTGGATTTTAGGTATATTCACGTTATTATTAGATCTTGATGTGTATATAATTAAAATATATATATATATATATATATATATATATATGATTTACTAAAAATAAAATATGATCAAAATTGGAAACAAATGTTATGGTATTTAATGATAGTTAAGAAAATGATGTTTAAAATAGGAATATTCAAGACGAAAATAGGAAAACATTTGTATAAAATCCACCAAAGAAATAAAGAATATTTGTATAAAATCTCTATAATATTATTTAAAAAAACAATTTTGAAAATGAACTTTGTTTTGTAAATTATTACATGAAATGAAATGACATTACAAATAACAAAGAATAATTGAAATAGGAAATGATATAATTATATTTTACAATTAGTGATAAGAATATAGAAAATATTTATTTTGTATTAAACATGTTATCTACTACATATTTTTAAATAATAATCAATCCATATATATTTAAAGAAAAAAATTATATTCGAAATCTTGATATATTTTTTACTATATTTTATTTGAATTTATATCAAAATAAAACTTGAAAAATATTTTACTAATTTTATAAAAAGTTAGACACAAGAAAATTGATTTTTTTTTTAAGAGTTCGTGAACTAACCACAAATCTAGAGTTATTAAACGGTACATAATAGAGTTATGTTTTCAAAATTATAGGTTTTACGGGTTAGTCCGAATAATATACTAGTCCACTGCAAAACGGGTTAAATAGACAAATTATTCTGTTTGACAACTCTATCTATAATCATGAGTTATACATATTATAAAATCCAAATAAAATAATTTTTATTAAATTTCAAAATATTTTTTTTTTTTAAATTACTCCGCGCTATGGTTAAATCCTAGTTATGTAACAATTTTATGGCATGTTTCCAAATCGATTATATGGTGCGTTTAACTTTGTAAACCATTTTCCATTTCTTAAATTCCGTTCTTGTCTGACCAAAAATAAAGAAAAACACTCCGTTCTTAAAATTTGTTGCCTTTTGGTATGCATCAATATTCAGCATTAATACTGTCCTTGGCTCCTTGCATGAATATACATACATACACAATTGTTCGTCTATTAGTAGTGTTCCATTTCCGTAAGTATATTATTATAATGACATTTACATCATCTAATGTAGTGGACAATGACATTTACATAACTGTATGTGTATACAGTATATTTATGTTTTGGTCTAGAAAAGCTAATGAGTTCAAATTTCATCTGTGTTTGGAGATATATTGTTCAGAACGTGTAATTGTGTCATACACCAGCAATATTGAACGCTCCGACATGGAAATAGGTATATGCAGTATGAATTGTTCAACCAAGTTCCATTCTTTTTGCAAGCAAGCCAAAATTGAAGACGGTTGCTTCTGCTAATTACAAAATGAAACTGGTTTTAAAGAGATTTAGAACATTTTGATTTCAATGCCAGATAATAAAAGTAGAATTCTCAAACGTGTTTATCAATCTAAACATTGCTAAAAGCCATGATGGAATCTTCTAATGTCACATTGAAACAAGAATATGAAAGAAAGACACGAGAGGATGAATCTCAAAGACTTGGCACAGTTAATAGACGTAAGGAAGGATTCTATAGGGGACAAGTCTAAGATATTCAGCCCAGATCTCCTTGTACTTCTCTGCACATCGAACCTCGTCTCTTCGTTCTCTCCATATCAACAGTATCAGGAGGTATATCGGGTAGAAATATGGAACTGGAGAACTGAGAATACACAAGAACAACAACATCATAGAAACAACCCAGATTAGTTTTGTCTAAGTGATCAGACAATGAGCTTGAAAGCTTTGGAAAGTTCAAATGGTGGTCTTAAAGATAAGAGAATCTCAGACACTACCGTTCAAATTCTCAGGTTTCAGATTAACATCTAAACCTTAGCCAAATCGGTATTTGGAACTCTGGACTTAAAAAAAGTTTTGATATTGGTATTAATTTCTACATGACTTTGGTAGCTCTAAGATGAACTCAAGCAGAACAAGTTACCTTATTCCACAGGGCAAACTGAAGGACAGAGCAAGCATCAAGTCGCCAAGGTAATTACAGTGCCTTGCGATTCCCCTGTAATATTTTAAAACAGCATCTTATCGAAATGTAGCATTGTTCACCACTATCAACATGATGAACAATCAAAGACAGAGACGGCGAAACCAAATTACAGAAGAAAAAAAAGATCGTACCAATAGCCTGAAGCCAGCAACTTCCCTCCAACGACCACAGGAGGCTTACCCCATATAGGGGTTTTAGGGTTCTTCTTAAAGATATGTTTTTGTTTGTTAGCCCCTCGAAAAACCATGTAACTGCCAAAAAAGAACAACTTGTGGGTTTCTTAGTTTAGTTTCTAAGAATGTAAAATAACCCCATGACTCAGAACTTACCCTATCAAGAACACAAAGCAATTGGCTACAATAGCAGGAACTGTTAGTTCTACTTTGTTGTGCAAAAGCCACCAGCCCTGTACCAAAGAGAAGACAATCCAGTCACCGAGTGATCAAGCATTCAAGAACAATATTTTTTTTCCGAGAACAACTGTTACATGCTAATTGCTAAGAAGATACT
The DNA here is from genome assembly GCA_002933935.1 of Eutrema yunnanense. NCBI lineage: Eukaryota > Viridiplantae > Streptophyta > Magnoliopsida > Brassicales > Brassicaceae > Eutrema > Eutrema yunnanense. The sequence goes on along the minus strand of PKML01013385.1, from coordinate 907,922 downwards.
ATCTATGAGATGAATTGAAGTATGTCCTGATTGTGTTTAATTAAGCTCATAGTTACATGCCTGAATGCTAAAAGTGAAAGGAATCCACAGGAGATCTCCAAACACCAGCATGAAGCCCAACCTCTCTGCAATTATGTCCCACCTGAAAAAAACAACAACAAAATCGACAAACAGTATTTAGAAAGACCAATGTAAATGAGATAATGGAAATGGTCATATATATTGGTAATACAAATATGTTTGCTCAAGATGCCATGAACTTACGTAGAGGTCATGTATTCTTCATGAACAAAGTAGTCCAATATATATAACTGCAATTACAAAGTTAGTTAAAACTAATAAAACACGGATGATCAGAGAACTTCAAGAAGCAGGAGTTGTAAGTAAACCCAAATGTACCGCACAGAAAATCTGGTAAAGAATCATCGACTGGCTCAAGGAACCATCCTGCACACTTTTAGCCAGAATAGAGAGATTGATAAGCAGCCATCCCATCATCCCGGCTCTGACAAAGAAAAACCTACACAAGGAAGAATTCCCATCATTATAAACATGCATAACTTTGGATTGTATTATTAAATCGCTATTCGATCTGTGTACTAAGCAAACTGAAGCAGTGATGCTGCTCGGGCTTACAAATAGAAGAAAAAAAACGGAAAGATTGATTACTTGAGATCAATGCTCAACAACTGAGGATTCAGCTGTATTCCAAACCACCTATCACATGAAACAAACAAGATGAGAAAAAATCAAAGCAGTTGTTTGGAAGAAGCAAGTGAAAGACATAAACCAGAACGTCTAGTTTCAATAGAAAAGTTCAAAAGCTAATGTCATTGGTTCACTTCTGTTGATAAGATTAAAGAGGAAGCTACAACCATTCTGGGAGAAATTACTGAAGACTCTACAAGGTTCTATAAATCATACTGTCCACATCGTTGTTTCATATTCTATATTGTATGGATTCTTTCTGACATTCGCTCTGGTAGGAGTAAACATATATATAACTTTAACACAGCGGTTTGTGGGATACGAAATGAGTAGATGTACACATGTATAATGCCAGTACCAGTCATGTACAAGATTTCCTGATACATGAGGCTTTAGGGAAGAACTCTTATCCGAGGAACTGCGACCAGTAACATACAATGCTAATGTCACCTGAGAATATTAAGAGAAGCGTGGAGATTAAAGACTTCACCACAAATCTGATCTTGTGGTAGTAAGACAAATTTGAAGACAACTCAATTAAGATAAATCATCTTACCAAAACACAGAAGATAAAAGTAGCTGAGAGTAGCTCGAGCCCTCTATCAGCAACCACCTGCACACATGGCGATGAGTGTATGATAAACCAGTAGCAATCTAAACTCTCGTTTCTCTAAAAGTAAATTAACTCGGATTCATAGAAACACAATTGCATATTGTCTTGATGATCACAAAATGGTAACTAGGCTTACAAGAGGTGATACAATGCCGAGTTTTGCACAGATTCCCAAAATAGCGACCAATAATGTAAGTGCGAATAGACCTGAAACGATTTGGGGGATATTTAACAAAATTAAACTTTCGAGCTCACATAATCTCTCATGAATTAAATAGAGACTAAATCAGATCAGATCACCATTGCATCGGTAACGAAGCTGGGAGCCATCTGATAAAAGGACGCCGCGAATAACTTTCCCGGGGAGAATTTCTCCAGCAACGGCCAAGTAAACGAAGTAAAACACCAGCACATAAACCTGAATTGAGAAACCCAGAAGACGAATCGATCAGAAGAGGACGCATGAACAAATTGCGACAGTGAAACAAAGCTAGAGAGAGGGAGCTCACAGATTGCGATGAGGGAATGAGAGATGGTAGAAGAAGACGGAGATCCATATCTACCATTAGCACAAGGATTCAAAAGTAGAAGGTGAGTCGATTGTATCGCCTCTCGCTTTGTTTGATTCAGATGGCAGAAGAAACCATTTCAATTTTTTAGTGGGAAGCTCCGATGACTTCACTTGTTTAATCAGGGGAAAACTTGCAAAAACAACCCTTAAACTCTTAATTTCACACGAACAAAACCTTAAATTAAACATTGTATTGAACCAAAACCCTGAATTGCTAAATTCTGTCAAGCGCCGTGGGGCCAGTTGACCAGAAGCATCCTATAATTTTGTCATATATTTCTGTTAGTTGACCATTTTCCGTCTCATTTTTTTCTTTTGATAACTGGGTAATCCAGATCCGAGGGACCGCGATCACTGACCAATGGGAATTCTGCATCGTCCTCTGCAAAGAACTGGAATCACCGATACTAAGAGACTGCGCATCGTTCAACATTATCGACTAATAATGGAGCCCAAAAAAATCATGTGAAAACTCCAATAACCAAATTCGAATCAAATCCAAGTGGCGGAAGTTCATATAGACATTCGTTTACTAATTGGACCAACGCGGTTTGGTTATCGTCTCAATTATTTGTTTAAACCAATGTTCAAAAAATTGCTAGGCGCTAATCGGACGGTCGGGTTCCGCCTAGTCCAAAAATCAGCGATTAATCAGTGATTAGTTTTTAATATTATTTTATTTAATTTATATTAAAAATTAATATATGATGTTAAATATGTATTATTATAAGGAGAAATATGTATTAATAATACTAATATATTGTATTTTAATATTATTTTATTTAATTTATATTAAAAATTAAATAAATAATATTAAATATAATTATAAAATTGAAATGAATCCAAATCCAACAAGAACTCAATATTTAACATCATATATTAATTTTTAATATAAACTAAATAATATAATCAGTGATTAATCGTTGATTTTTAAAAAAAGCGTTGAAATCGGAAAAAAATCTGTTGACCGATTTTCTTCTCCGTCTAAATACAAATCGAGACGATAGACCGTCGCCTAGCGCCTAAATGACCGATTAATCAACTAGACGACCGACTTTTTGAACAGAGGTTTAAACATTCGACTATGTAACTTTTTTAGATATATTTTTTTAAAAAAGGAAGGGAATTTTGATTTCCGGTTTGTTCATTTTTGGTATGGAATTTTGTTTTCAGTATAATTTATTGCTGAAAAAACAAAAAGAAGAAGAAGAGGGTAAGCACCACACATATGCGGAAGAGAAAAAGCGATAAAATGGCTAAAGACAATTGTTAATAGCCGTTTGGGTTTTGGAACAACCAGAGAACACAAGTGCTCGAGAGGTGGAAAGGTAAACCCTAATCCCAAGCCAAATTCTAGGGTTTCAAGTTTTCAACTTTCTTCTATTGCCCCTCATCTTAATCTCAATTCCTCTCTGTTTGGATCTCTGAGCAAATCCTCGTCAATTGGGATTTGTGCATAGTATTTGAATTGATTGGTGAATTTTGATTTCTGAAGGTCGGCGACCACCTATCGTTGTCAGATTCAGGATCTTAAAAACCCACCTTTGATTGATCGATCGATATGAGTACTCAGGCGACGGGGCCTTCTTCAACATCAGGGAGGAGGAGCACTTCTTCTGTTGGACGGCGAGGACCACAAGCCTCCAAGAAACCTGTCCAATCAGAAAACGGAAACAGCGTCAATGGCGGCAACACCTCCAAACCCAACTCACCTCCTTCTCAACCTCCCTCTAACGTTGAGAGAACAGTCAAGAAGCTTCGCTTATCTAAAGCTCTCACTATCCCTGAAGGAACCACCGTCTTTGATGCTTGTCGAAGGATGGCTGCTCGCCGCGTCGATGCTGTTCTCTTGACTGATTCTAGTGCTCTTCTCTCCGGGATTTGTACCGACAAAGATGTTGCTACAAGAGTGATCGCAGAAGGCTTGAGACCGGATCAAACTTTGGTCTCTAAGGTCATGACAAGGAATCCTATTTTCGTCACGTCTGATTCCTTGGCCATAGAGGCTCTTCAGAAGATGGTTCAAGGGAAATTCAGGCACTTGCCTGTTGTAGAGAACGGCGAAGTCATTGCTTTGTTGGATATCACAAAGTGTCTATACGATGCCATTTCTAGGATGGAGAAAGCTGCTGAGCAAGGCAGTGCTTTAGCAGCTGCAGTGGAAGGTGTGGAGAAGCAATGGGGAGCTGGATATTCTGCGCCCTATGCTTTCATCGAAACCTTGAGGGACAGAATGTTTAAGCCTGCCTTGTCAACGATTATCACTGAGAATTCAAAGGTTGCACTTGTAGCACCATCAGATCCTGTCTATGTTGCTGCCAAAAGGATGCGCGATTTGCGGGTTAACTCTGTAATCATTTCCATGGGGACCAAAATCCAGGGAATCCTGACGTCAAAGGACATTCTGATGCGAGTGGTGGCGCAAAATTTATCTCCTGAAACCACTCTCGTCGAGAAGGTAATGACACCTAATCCCGAATGTGCATCGCTTGAGACGACAATTCTGGATGCGTTGCATATAATGCATGATGGGAAGTTTCTACATCTTCCAATTATAGACAAAGACGGATCCGCTGCAGCTTGTGTAGATGTTCTTCAGATAACTCACGCCGCTATTTCAATGGTTGAGAACAGTTCTGGAGCTGTGAACGATATGGCGAACACAATGATGCAGAAATTCTGGGATTCAGCTCTTGCATTAGACCCACCCGATGATTCCGACACTCAGAGCGAAATGTCGGCAATGATGCATCATTCGGATATTGGGAAGCTCGCTTCTTACCCATCTCTGGGACTCGGTAACTCGTTTTCTTTCAAATTCGAAGATCTTAAGGGCCGTGTACATCGGTTTACTTCCGGTGCTGAAAACCTCGACGAGCTGATGGGTATTGTGATGCAAAGAATTGGCAGCGACAACACCGATGTGGAACAACGGCCTCAGATTATATATGAAGATGATGAAGGTGATAAGGTTTTGATTACATCGGATAGCGATTTGGTTGGTGCTGTTACTCTTGCTAGGTCTACAGGACAAAAAGTATTGAGGCTGCATCTGGACTTCACCGAGACAACAAGGAGCTTGAGCTCTGAAACTTGTCAAGTCAAGAAAGCGAATTCTCTCAAGGGAGAAGGCGGCGGATGGATTTCATGGCGCGGTGGTGTTGTGGTTACAGGAGCTGTTGTTCTAACCAGCATAGCCGTAGTAGTTTACTTGAAACGCTCAAAGATATGATTTTTGCTGGGGTAAAACTGATTGGGAGGCAAAAAAATGTCTCCTTTTTCTTTCTTTTTGGTAAGTTTCATATAATTTGTCTCTTTTGTCTTATTGGGTTTACATGTTTTGCTGATGCAAAAAGAAAACTTAATTTCCCTAAGATATTAAATTAAAGGGGAAAAAACCCTTCAGAAGAGAATATTAGAATTGACAGAGTTTATGTAAAACCTCTGAAACCATAAAAATAAAACCAGGGAATGTTGTTGCACTGCAATTTCTGGTATTTGATCTATGTGGATATATTTGCTTCGTTCTTGTAAAAATGTATTCTTGTTGACTGTGTCAAAAACTGTTGTTACTTACCCAATGTGATTGTTGTGAGGAAGAAAGAGGAGAACTTATCGAGATATAAGTTTGTGGTTAAGTTTTGTAAGATATTTTGTGGCATTAGCTTCGATTGAATGGGATTTGTGGTGTGGTTTGATTGGTTTTGTCATTGTGAAATTGAGAATATAACATACGAATGTCGAAATGAATCACGACCATTTGATAAAACGTTATATGCTTTACGGGTGGTTTGATATAACAGAAGCGCAGGTTTGCCCGAGAGGTTAAGGGGGAAGACTTAAGTTCTTCTGCACATAAGTGCGCGTGGGTTCGAACCCCACAGCCTGCATTTCTTTTGGAATTTTAATATCTAGAGACAGAGTCGACATAAATCTGTAGATTCTTTTAGGAATAATCGAGATACTCTTTTTTTTTTTTTTATAATTATTATTAGTTTGAAGATGTAGATTTCGAGTTTTGTGGCTAAATTTTTGAAGGAGACAGCTTGGAACAAATCTACATGAAAAAATCATAGAGAGAGGAATCTTTAAACACTTATCAAGTTAGCTGAAAAGCGACAAAGATTGTTGTCATCTAAATCGAAATTATGGACACTTGATTTTCTGTAGATTGTGGATCGGCTAATTTGGAAACATATGAGCTATAAAAGACTCGTGTGAATCTCTCGTAGATGCAGAAGAAGGATCAAGAGAACAAAACAAAACAAAAAAGGTAATATAAAAAGGCTATTTTCCTTTGAAACGGCATATCATCATCACATGAATCCCAAACACACACACTGTAGTGTTCTCTATCAAGAACTAGAACCGATTCAAGCTGATAACAAATCCCTTTATTTGACTTTAAAGCCTCAAATATTAATCAAAATCAAGCTCTGTTAGATTCTCTCTAGTACGGCTCGACTGGGGTGCGGAAGTTGGCTCCTGCATACACTGCCTCTGCTCCAAGCTCCTCCTCAATTCGCAACAGCTATTCATTATAATCACAAAGTATCAGTCTAACGAATGTCTACTTTGAAATTCTATTAAACAAACACATCTTGTTACTAAACCTGGTTGTATTTGGCAAGACGCTCTGATCTACAAGGAGCTCCCGTCTTGATTTGACCCTGTTATGATATATAAACACAACAATACCCACAGACTCAATATCATATGATTAGAGATTTCTTGCAACATTTCTTTTTTGAGGTAAATTTTCAACTGCCAAGGGGTTTTGACTTACGGTTGACAAACCAACAGATAAGTCGGCAATGAAGGTGTCCTCGGTTTCTCCACTGCGGTGGCTAGCCATCACTCCCCAACCAGCTCTCTTTGACATCTTAACCGCCTCAATACTCTCAGTTACAGATCCGATTTGGTTTACCTGTTCGTTCATTCACCAAGGATTTATATTAACACTTTTTCAAGGATTTCAAATTGACGCATAACCAGTAAAACAATACTATGTAGTGAAAATGTTTACCTTCAAAAGAAGAGCATTGCAAGACTTTTCATTGATTGCCTTCTCAACCCTCTGCATACAAAAGAGTGTTAGAGATATAAGCACTTTGAGAGAGAAAGAGATAAAGTTCTAAGGTTAACACTTGTTTAACATTGGCAGACCTTGGGGTTGGTGACCAACAGATCATCCCCGACAATCTGAACTTTCTCGCCCACCTCGGCGGTCATTTTAGCATAGTGCTCCCAATCGTCTTGGTCAAATGGGTCTTCAATGGATACAATTGGGTACTCAGCAACAAATGACTTGTACAGGTCCTTGAGAGCATCTCCAGAAATCTTCTGAGAACCGTTGTTGTTCTGCAAATACACAAATAGATTGTTCTTGATTTCTTCTCCAGCTGGTTTAGAATTTTTTAAGCAAAAAGACTAATTTACCTCTTCTTTGAAGTTCAAGTCGTAGGTCTTGTCTGATGAGTAGAACTCAGATGCAGCGACATCCATTCCAATGACAACCTGCAAAATTATGACTTAAACCCGTTAGTTTCTTGGCCTATGTTTAGATTACAAGGACATGTAAACTAGTCTATTACGGGTAAGAAACAGACCTTGCCAGTGTATCCGGCCTTCTCGATGGCAGTCTTTAGCAGTTCAAGACCTTCCTTGTTCTCCTGAATGTTTGGTGCAAAGCCACCTTCATCACCAACGTTTGTTGCATCCTGACCATACTTCTTCTTAATCACAGACTGAAATTCACATGAGAACAAGAAGGACGAATAAGTCACATTAAGGATATATGTGAGCATGCATGTTAACCTGGAAGAATCAATCAAGTTATTATCAATAAGTTAAGGAGTAATGAGGAAATACATGTTATTTTACATATACTTTTTCTTTAATCATTATTAATCATAATATGAACACCTCAAAAACCAAAATGATTCAAGATTTACCTTCAAGTTGTGGTAAACTTCCACACCCATTTTCATGGCTTCCTTGAAAGATGAAGCTCCAACAGGGAGAATCATGAACTCCTGCAAACACCAGTTGCATGTCAGAAATTTTAAGAACTAGAGAGTCTTTTAATTATATACGTTCAAGAAATAGAATCAAACTGGTTCATACCTGCATTGCAAGCTTGTTTCCTGCATGGGATCCACCGTTGATGACATTGAAAGCAGGAACTGGTAGCACCAACTTGGGGTTACCAGCAAGATTGGCAATGTGCTGCAACAAGATAAGTAGGAAAGCAAATGAGGTAGATGCCTTATAGAATAAAAGCCCGGTTGACAAAGTGCTAAGAACTAGAAGAGACCAGTTATAACTTATAAGTGCAAGATCATCAAACCTTGTAGAGAGGAATTCCACTGACAACAGCACCGGCTTTGCAAACAGCGAGAGACACAGCAAGAATAGCATTTGCTCCAAGCTGTAAACAAACACAAGAAGCAAGCTGGTTAAAATCGTCTGCCATTGTCAAGTGAATGCACAAACAAGAAGTATAATTCTAAAGCACCTTTTGCTTGCACCAGCCCCACTCATTTTGGGTCCCATCAAGTTCGTGAACCATGAAGTTGTCAATAGCAGTCTGCTGAGTTGGGTCCTGCAACAAGCAAAAAAAAAAACACAAACTTTGAGCAGGTGATCTAAAACGTCTAGAAACGTTTGATGCAGAGAGGGTTAAACAAGTGCGTCACCTTGCCAATCAATGCTGGGCCAATGATTGAGTTAACATTTCCAACAGCCTATAATAAACATCAATAAGAAAGTATGTCAAACGAAAAAAGCCTCATTTGTTCAGTGCATAACCAAGACACACAGTCACCTTTGAGACACCTTTTCCAAGATAGTCAGATCCTCCATCCCTCAGCTCAAGGGCCTCATAGATTCCTAGTTAACAGACCCAAAAAAAGACAGATTAAATCTAACCAAACATTCATGTCTGTATAACATAAGCTACAGTGAAATTATCTGATGGGCATCTAGAAAAAAAAACCGATGAGGAATCAAAAGCTGCATACCAGTGGAAGCTCCACTAGGAACGGCAGCTGTGACCTTGACGCCGGTGGATGTGTGGACATCGACCTAAACCGATGATAAATCAGAAAATCATTTTCTGCTCTCAAAATCGATCAGTGAAAAGACAGTGATTCGAGCAATAAAGTAGGGAGATTCTAATTTAAAGATCGGACTAATTCCGATCCGTCGTACAGACAGAACAGAACCGATCAGCGAGAAAATTGATTTAAAAAACGATCAGCACTGACAAAACAAAAGCCCGTAGAAGAAAACAAACCTCGACGGTGGGGTTTCCACGGCTGTCGAAGATCTGTCTAGCTTTCACAGCTGTGATAGTGGCCATAGTCGATCAGATCTTAGAGAGAGAGACGAACCAAAGAGTTCAAGGGTTTTGCTCAAGAACGCTCGTCGAAGCTTTTGATTCACACACAAATGCTCTAGCTATAACGGGAAAGGAAAAGAGGAAACTGTTCAGTTTAGACTACAGCCGTCGGATTATAAGTATTTTTAGCCGTCCGATCTAAAAAGATACAAAACGTTGCGTTTGCAGACGACCAAGAGGTTTCTTTTTCCGCTTTGCTCCTTTGCCCCTTGGGGAGTCACTAATAAACTAATTAGGAAAGTATATATTAATTCGATCCTGTATATTCAATGTTACATAGATATTGAGCACTCAATAATGTACTAAAATATACTCAAGGCTTTATAAATTTAAGCTTATGATGTAGCAGCAAGAGTTTGTGCATGTAAATGTGTAATAAAACATAAACTCAAGGCACAGGTGGAATAACAAAATTGCAGCTACCAACTCAGGTTGACGCATATTCCTTTGGCATCTTTACTTTTTTTTTCAACATCCTTTTTTAAAAAACGCCTGTTTAATTAATTTTAATTATACAACCAAAAAAATTGGATCTTTCTGAGTTCTAAATCTGATTACTCTAATTTCATGCAGCTGCTCAACAGGATTCCATCAATAATTTTTAGTTTTTTACTCTCTTTTTTCTTCCTTTCCGATCATTATTAATCAATTTTATAATTATTAAAGTGGAATCCTCAACTGTTTAATTTTTCAAACTGAATAGAGAGCATATGGTTTAGTGATTTGTATTCATTGAGAAAATTCAAAAAATGATCAACTTCAAATTTTCGTTTAATTTTACTTTGTTGAACTGAAAAACAATTAGTAAAGTTTATAGTTTCTCAAACCTAATTATTTTAACCGATTCTAAATAACAAAATTAAAAGGTCAAGACTTGTTTACACCCAAAAACAAAAAAAACTTTAACATCCTCTGTACATTTCATCCCGCTTTTTTTTTAACAATATCTTACACATTCTTCCACAAAGTCCAAAGTTTAAAATGGTGGACATAGATTATATATGATATATATATATATACACACGACAAGACAACCACTGAGAAACAAACAACTCATGAAGTTGTTACTCTGCCATGTAGAATAAGCTCAAAATCATAAGATCATAAGATAAACTCTTAATTACTATTTCTTGGTAATACGTAGTATCCCATAAATCATAAGATAATTTACTTTTCGGGCATTAAAAAGGAATATTCTATTGACAGTAGTTTTGAAAATTTTGAAATTTGCATATTCGCTTCTTCTTTTGGCAATTAGTATAGTATATTCGGTTAATTTATCAAATTTAATAAAGAGGCCCAGCGGTGTACCACAGTTGCAGCATAGGCCCATTTACGTGCAGTAGGCCCAATAACGACAGAGCATTTCATCACTCTACTCACTCATCCGGAAAAGAATCACAAACCTGAGTCACTGACCAAACAACAACATTTCATCCGAACCGCTAAACAGCATCCATGGCGACTTCTCTCTCCGTCTCCAGACTCCTCTCCTCCTCCTCAGCCACGGCCATCTCCGTCGCCAAGCCGTTACTTTCCCCCACCGCGCCGCTCTCATTCACGCGCTCTCTCGCTCCTAACCTCTCCCTCAAGTTCCGCAGCCGCCGCTCCAATTCCGCCTCCGTCTCCACCGCCAGATCTTTCGCGACAACCGTCTCCGCCTCCATTTCCGTGGGAGACAAACTCCCTGACTCCACTCTCTCCTACCTCGATCCCGAGACCGACGATGTCAAAACAGTCACCGTCTCGTCCCTAACCGCCGGGAAAAAATCCATCCTATTCGCCGTCCCCGGAGCCTTCACACCGACCTGCTCGCAGAAACACGTCCCTGGATTCGTTTCGAAAGCAGGAGAGCTCAGATCCAAAGGCATCGATGTCATCGCATGTATCTCCGTGAACGACGCGTTCGTGATGGAAGCGTGGCGGAAGGACCTCGGGATCAACGACGAGGTGATGCTTCTCTCCGATGGAAACGGAGAATTCACTGGGAAGCTTGGAGTCGAATTGGATTTGAGGGATAAGCCGGTGGGACTCGGAGTTAGGTCACGGAGATACTCGATTCTGGCGGAGGACGGCGTTGTGAAGGTTCTGAATCTTGAAGAAGGAGGCGCTTTCACCAACAGTAGTGCTGAGGATATGCTTAAAGCTCTTTGATTCCGATTTTATCTCACTTTTTTCTCCGTTTCAAGTTTTCTATGTGGTTGCTATTTTCTTATTTGTGGAGCTTTTAGATCCAAATTCCAAAGTATCATCGGAATAATAATTGGAATCGTTTTGTTTGTGAACAATCGGAATTGTATGTTTTGTTTCGAAATTACTACTTTGGGTTTGTTTTTCTATGTTTTGACCTTTTTTTATTTGATTGATCACTACCACCTAATAGAGTATTTGCTACAGTTGTTATTGACATTGACACAACTAGTAAACTATCATTTCAAGATAAGTTTCAGAAATTGTATATGAGTTCTTGTTCTACTACTATTTGTTTACACAGAATGTCATAATGTATATTTATTATACACAACAGTTTTACTTGTTTTTGTGTATTTACACCTAATTTCATATTTGATAGTTTTAAAATTGGTTTGCGGAGACTAAAGGAGACCCCAAAAGTCATGGGTTTTGGAAAGGACGTTGGGTTGTGATGCGGACATGGAGCTAACCATGGAGCTAAGGGGTGTTCTATATGCTAGAGAACTCTTTTCCATGTTTAAAAACAAAAAACAATCAAGAAGAGTTCAAAAAAATAAAAGCAAAACCAAGTCAAGGAGCCCAAGATGAAGCAGCCCAACTCCTAGCCACCATGGTCCATCTCGACCAACCTCTCAACAGCCCATAACCGTGGAGATTCAAGGAGTATCAGCTCAAACAAGCGCACAAACCTACAATCATTCAAATGGTTTGATAATGACATATGTGCATCTCTTGAAGGGTTTCAGCCCAACCACAATGAATTAAGCCAAAACCCGACTTGACATACATTCTTGACCCATCAAGGATCCAAGAACAGCTCAGAGTCGACCCGGATTGGTTCAGATCAATTCGCAAACCGGCAGCTAACCCGGGAGACATTAAACCAATCAAAAGATTATAATTCATCTAGAGGCTATGGAGAAGTCATTCAAGTGCACCAGCATACCTGTGATCAAGTGGATTTTTTCACACCTCAACTTTCCTTATCTAGAGCCAATTATGTCAAATCTGGTCAAACAGATATATCTTCTTGATTTATTCGATCCAACTGGTTTAGAGACCTTACATACCATTAAGAGACTTCCAAAACGTCACAACTTTATTCCCAAGCTGTCCAGATACAAAGAACCTCATATTTCCCTTACTTGGCCAAAAATCAAGCAATAAATATCATATCTATCAAGCATTTGATTGATTCTTATTTATGTTAATTATTTGATTTATTTTCTTTGTAAAAACGTGTGAGATCTATATAATGTTAAAACCTGTAACACGTATACGATGAACAAACGACAGAGTTCTGCAAATACCTATTTGCCTTTATTAGAAATCGTTTAAACAAACTTCTTACAAGTTGTTTAATCAGGATTACACGACACCAACACGCTGGTTCGTCACTGACCAATTCCTAATCTACCCAATCTTACCTACACAGCAACAGCTATGCGATCTCTCTTTGTTCTCTCACCAAACCTCTTGAGCACGTAGTGCAGTCACGTCTCTGTTTGTGATACCTCACAACCCTAGCGGCACCTCCGCTTTTTATATTCTTCAACTCGCATCATTGAGAATAATTGTGATATCTCCAAATCTTCCTTTTTCTTCAATTTGAGATTCTCTTGTTCAGATACGATCTGTATCTACAGCTCCAATAGTCTTATGCCACGTCACTCCTTCTATTTTAATGTCGTGTCTTTAATTCCAGTATCTTGTGTTGCACAAATGATTCCGTTGTGCAACCACCTAAATCCTTGGTGCTAACAATCTCCCCCTTTTTGTCTGAGTGTGACACCTCAAGTTTCTTGCATCTCCAGTCTCTCTCTGTTTCAATTCGCTCAATCTCTTCTCTCTCCGTCAGGATCCGTTCCTTCCTCCTATTCTCCCCCTTCTTGAGTGCACTCTCAGAGAAAAATAACACAACAAGCACAAGGAAAACCATCATCAGTGTTGACACTTCTTCCACGGTCTCCTCCTGGTTTAATTTTTCTTCAAGAACAATATTGTTTTAATAGCAGCTTCTTCTTCCTGGCTTCACACATCTCCTCGTGAGATTCACTGGTTTTTGTAGTACCCAGATTGCACACATCATCCCCTGGTGCAATAAATCCTCCTGTTGTTTTCTCAAGTCGTGCTTCAAGAAGATCACCGATTTCTGTGATACCTAGATTGCACACAGTATCCGGTTGTGCAACACACACGTCTGCAGTTTTAGCTGCTTGTGTTCTCTGCATCAATGTGATCTCGTTCTCTCTTGATTGTCTGGAGTACAAGTGCTTCTTAGCTATCCACACCTTACCAAAACACCTTCTCTCGATGTGGCAGTTGTTATTCCTCCAAGCTTCCCTGATTTTCTTCTTCAGCTCAAAACAGTTTCTCTTAAAGTGCCCACTCTTCTCGCAAAAATAACAAGCTTTTCGTGGCTTGATGACTTCTCTCTTTGGTGTCATCCTCTCATGTTTTAGAATATCGATCTTTCTCATTTCCACCTGGATGTTTTTACCTTATGTTTCCCCATCGTGTTTGCCTTGAACAAAGTTATTCAAGTTTTGATAACTTGGTTCAACATAGCTCTGACTTGGCTGATCACGACCATTAAAACCCAGTCCCCAATTCTGCTTGTCAGTTTTTTCCATTGTCAGCAAGTGATCTAACTTGTCAGTTCCCTTGTTCAACATTCTGATTTTCTTGTAATTCTCAGACAAATCATATTCAAGACCGCTGCTCTTTTCTTTCTCTTGAGCAAGTAGTTCCTGCATTTTAATCATTTTGACTTCCAATTCCAAAACCTTTAAGCTCTCCTTTGCTGAATTTTCTTTATTCTCAGCATCATCAGAAACCTCAGCGCTTCTTTCAGCTGCATCAGTCTTCAATACTTCAGCTTTCTCCTTGTCTGACTCGTCTTTCTTATCAGAATTAGCTAACTCTTTGAGGACACCTGCAATTTTATGTTTTTTCTCCTTTTGATTCGATTCTGTGTGTGGCACAGATGACATTGTGTGTAACACATCTGCTGCATCAGATATACGACCAACGAGAGTTTCCATGGTTGGTTTGCTTTCAAGCTCAAGAATATTGACTTTTGCTTCCAAAATTGCTTTGTCCTTCAGCAGTTGCAGGTTTTCATGACTTAGATTCACCCAATTGTCATACAATGATCGATATTCAACTTTTGCATCGAATTCATCATCATCATCTGATTCTGATTCAACACCAGACTCTTCATCTGATTTCTCCCCTACAAATGGGACAAAATTCAGCAAGCCACCTTCCTCATCGCTTTCTTCAGACTCAGTTTCGCTGAAGCTCAAGAATGACCTGTCATGCTTCTTATGTAAACTCGGACAGTCACTCTTCACATGACCAAACCCCTTGCACTCATGACACTTGAGTTCTCTAATTTTTGCAAGTGGACACTCTGATTTAAAATGCCCATATCCTTCACATTCATGACACTGTATGTCGCCTCTCTTGCTCGTTTTTCCAGAATCTGGTCTTGAAACACGATTTGAGCTTCATGCAGACTCGCTCTCTTGAGTTTCGCTAAAATTCCTCACATGACCGTTTTCAATTTTCTTCAACGCCTTCTTGAAAATTTTGGCCATCAATCCCATATTTTCCTCAAATTTTTTGGTCATCACTTCTTCCATCTTCTGGATCTGATCAGCACCTTGTTCCACACTACCAGCGATCCCTTTGACAATTTTTGGTTGATTCGCCTCAGCCTCCATTTCCTCTGCCTTGAGCATACCCAGAAGTTGCGAAAATTTCATCTCATCTGTGTTCATCGCCATTTTGAGAACTGCCTTTTGTGCTTTCAACTTAGATGGTAGACATCTCAGCAGCTTCTTCACCAGTTTTTTTGTCTTTATAGACCTTTCCTAACACCATTGCCTCATTCGCTATGGAGCTGAGTTTTGAACCAAAGCTCGATATTGACTCATCGTTCGCCATACGCAGATTTTCAAATTGTGACGCTATGTGATCTATTCTGGTTCTTTTCACACTGGATGTTCCCTCATAGAAGTTCATCAGCACTTCCCAAGCATCCTTTGCAGCAGTACATCCTTGAACCAATTTGAACTTATCTGCATCGATGGCTGTGAATATCTCACTGATAGCCTTAGAATTGAATTTAGATGACGCTTTATCTGCTTCAGTCCACTTCTCTTTGGGCTTAGGCTTCTTTTCTCCAGCTTCATCAAGCACAAATGGTTCTTCCCAACCAGTTTCAACAGCCGTCCATGCATCCTCGTGTATCGACCTGATTCTCTGCTTCATACACACTTTCCAGTGTCCGAAATTTGTTTCATCAAGCATGAAGGTCTTCTGGACTGCAACGAGTTCTGTAGACGTGTTCATGTTTTTCTCAGGATCTCACATGTGTTCGAAGCGTACTCCTTCGGCTAGGTGTCCCTCTCTGATACCAATTGTTAAAACCTGTAACACGTATACGATGAACAAACGACAGAGTTCTGCAAATACCTATTTGCCTTTATTAGAAATCGTTTAAACAAACTTCTTACAAGTTGTTTAATCAGGATTACACGACACCAACACGCTGGTTTGTCACTGACCAATTCCTATTCTACCCAATCTTACCTACACAGCAACAGCTATGCGATCTCTCTTTGTTCTCTCACCAAACCTCTTGAGCACGTAGTGCAGTCACGTCTCTGTTTGTGATACCTCACAACCCTAGCGGCACCTCCGCTTTTTATATTATTCAACTCGCATCATTGAGAATAATTGTGATATCTCCAAATCTTCCTTTTTCTTCAATTTGAGATTCTCTTGTTCAGATACGATATGTATCTACAGCTCCAATAGTCTTATGCCACGTCACTCCTTCTATTTTAATGTCGTGTCTTTAATTCCAGTATCTTGTGTTGCACAAATGATTCCGTTGTGTAACCACCTAAATCCTTGGTGCTAACATATAAGCTCACTCATTTTCCTTTGTAACACTCACCAATGAAATAATAAAAAACAAAAAGTTTTTTTTTTATAAAAGTTTTGTCTTTTGTGTGTTCATTAGAGTTGTGTGGAATCATTTTTATTGTGTTCGTGTGATCTATAGAGTGTTGTGTGAATTCCTCACTCTAAAAGTTGTTTGAGTTTTTATCTTTGTGCAGAATCACTTAGACTTAGATTTGTGATCTCATCACAAATGTTTTCACACCATTGTGTCGTGATTCTCAATCCATCTAGCTTGTCAATTTTATCATTTTTGTGATCAATTAGATTGGTGTGATTCTGATCTTATATTATGTTAGTAGCTAATTGCAAACCACGTTTGCATATATGGTAATTGCTTGCTACCATCAATCATAGATGCACAAATATCTTTTTAGATATTTAGTTTTTGTTTCCAACAAAAAAAGACAATAACTTCACCACTTGTCAGTAGATCAGCTATGTTAGTGAACCGACACCTTCAACCAAATAGCTTCGACAAATAACGCCAAACTGTTCACATTTAGATATTTTTTGGGGGGGGGGGATTGGTATACACATATTGGATTGGTTTGATTTAAGTGTTTAAACTATTAAAGAAAATGTCAAAGAGAAAAACAAATAATATCGAATCTAATCCCCTCGGTAAGGAATGGGGATCGCTTCCAAAGGAACAGCTTTTTTCAATGTAATACCAATCCTTTCTCCCATATCCATTTCTTCTGCATTAAGCCCATTGGCCAAGGCCCAATCAAACGACTTCACCATCGACCCAATGGCTAACGGCAAGACCCGTGACGCCGAAGGCAAAGCCGGACACATCCGTCTACCCGACCCGAACGGCAAGAACTCGAAATCCTGTCCCTTGAAGTCTCTGGGATTCGGGTCAAATATAAATCTCTCGGGTTTGAACAAAATCGGGTCGATCCATGTTTCAGGGTCACGGCCAATGGCCCAAACGTTGACCAAGACTTGTGTTTCTTTGGGGATAGTGTACTTGTCGAAGATGTGACACGTGGACATGGCCTTGTGTGGGACAAGGAAAGGAAGTGGTGGGTGCAGCCTCAAGGTTTCCATGATAACCGCTGAGAGATACGGGAGGTTCGGGAGGTCTTCTTCTCGGAGTTTTTGGTTCGGGGATTTGAAGTAGGTTCGGAGTTCGGTTTGGAGTTTGGTTAGGGTTCTTGGGTTGTGTAAAAGCTCCGCTAGTGCCCACTCCAACGTGCTCGTTGTCGTGTCCGTTCCCGCCGTAAACATTTCCTATCAATAAGATAAAGAGTATTTATTTTGTATTGAAAGATTCTCAAAATTTTACGTTTTGCCTTATAAAATAATCAAGAAAATTCTGAAATGAAAATAAAAATAAAACTGAGTTATGTATAACTTTTTTTTTTGAAGAACATTTTAAGTTATGTATAACTTAACCAAGTTGCCTTAGCCTAGTGAAAATGAATGGGTATGTGTCATTTTCCACCTGGATTCGAGTCACTTTGGCCACCATTCCACGTTTAAATCAGCAAATTGCTGACGTATACCTCGGTTGTTGGACCGCTGGAGATTAGTCTTGGGTCTCGAAAGCCTTTGGATACTACAGTTTATTAAAAAAAAAAAAAAAGTCGTGTATAACTTACAAAAACAATAACGTTGATATCTCTTGCAGAGAATTTAGAAGGTTCTTCGTCGACTCCATCGCCACCGCGAAACTCCAAAAGAACATCTAAGTAATCCTTCGTCTTCTCGTCGCTCGTTTCTCTCTCCCTAACCTCCGTTCTTTCACTGATAAACTCTCCGGCGATCTTAAACGCGCTTTCCACGTGGAATTGCGTTTTTCTTCTGATGCCTTGCGGGTCAAGAAACCTTAGTAAAGGGAAGAAATCGGCAACGTTGGGTTTTCCGGCGAACTCCATCACTTTTCCGGTGTGGTAAAAGAACTCGGAGCCTCTTTTTGAATCGGGATCGAGCAAATCTCTCGAGAACATGAGGTTTCCTATGAGATTAAAGGCCATCAAGAAGAAATATCTCCCCACGTCGATAGTTTTTGTACCTGATGATAGAATATGTAGAGTGTATAATACACATTATATTAGCTTCAGAATCATAAGTTGAAAATATGTAGAGTATATAATACACATTATATTTGATATTTTTAAATTAGACTATCACTGGTAAGAAGAATATTTTTTTTTTCAATCTAGATCCTCTTTGAACACATCTATTAAACATATCCTGAAAACGGTCGTGTCTCTAAAAGTTGCGTTTACCTGCACGATCCTGTGAAACACAAAGAAGTGTGTTCGTATTTTATTTTAGAGGTAAGAAAAATTAAATAACTATACAAATATACAATTTTTCATGTTTATATACTTTAGCACTAGATTCAAGATTTGAATATGGTACACTCAAACAAAACTCTCTACGTACTGAAAGTCTGAAATGTGAAATAACTAATGGTATTCCATCTATCTATAGATTGATGAACATGTAAAATTTTGATGATACATATATAATTAGAACACGCACCGTTTTGTCCACCTTTCTCGACAAACCGAAGCATTTGATCAACACACCTGGAGCGTACGTCACTCATAGCATCAAGACGGCGCGTGACAAAGAACTGAGTGGTGCAGAGCCGCCGCAGCATCCGCCAATACGCACCGTACTGTGCCGTGATGAGCGAGCCTTCGCTACTCTTGCCTCCTTTCATCGCCTCGTAAATCTTCCGGCCGGCCAAAGCCGCGTCGTGCTTCTTGAAAATCTCTCGAGCCACTTCGCTCGAAGAGATCACAACCGTCAGCATCGACCCGAGCCGCAAAGTCATGATTGGTCCGTGACGCCGTGAAAGTTTAGTCAATGAGTCGTGTGGTGGCGAACCGGCGAGCTGGAACATGTTACCGATCACCGGCCAGGGATTTGGTCCCGGAGGCAGTCTCGTACGACGACGTCTGGTGTGGAGGAGACATGTAACGTATATTAGGAAGGCAATGGATGTAAATATTCCGATCAACTCGTTCATCGTTAGTTGTTTGGTCATTTTTCTTGTTTTGTTTGGTCATCGTACAAAACGTTTTTGCTTTATAGGCATCACGTTTCGTGTCACTTAGAAATGTAACGTATCTGAGGAGAGGGTATAGATGTAAATATTCCGATTAATTAACTCGTTCTTCGTTAATTGTTTAATCATTTGTTTTGTTTTATAAGAAAATAGTACAAAAAAACGAATTTGCTTGGTAGAAAATACTATAAAGTTGTTAATAATTTATTGATATTATGACGGATCTTGTCGCGATTAGGTTAGGAATCTTTATTCGGATAATCGCTTGGAAAAAGTCTGTTCTAAGTTCTAACTTGTAAGATCATCTCCAATGGGTTCTTACCAATTTTTTATTTATAAATTTTATCTAAGAACTCCACAACTTCATTAATTTATTTTTTCTCTTCCAATAGTAGAACCTCTGACGAAGTTCTTAATAAAAAAATAATTATGAAAATTATTTTATTTTAAGAAGAGTTTATTTTCTTGAATAAAACATAAAATATATTGCATTGAATGAAATTTAAAACATACATGAAAAAATTGAAATAACTTCTTTAAAAAAGTTAAATTTTTTTAAAACAATTTGAAACATACAAGTTAAGAATAAGTTTTAAAAAAAAAAGTTAATTGTTTTTTAAGTTAAAGTTTAAAAATGTAAAAAAAAAATCCAGCGAATTATACATCGACACGTGGCTAAAAACCCCACCTAAGAACTAGTTCTTATTTAAGAACCGATTCTTAATTTTTCTATTTAATTTTTTTTTTTTTGCATTAAAAACCCCACCTAAGAATCCCTTAAAAACATTGGAGATGCTCTAAGCTAATTTATAACGTAAGCCCATTAACGCATCCGATGATCAATGCATATTATTAAGTGGGACAAAAACTAGAAGGCCCAATTCGCATATCGTTAGAGCAAATAGGTTTAAGTAAATTAACATTCTCTTAAGCACATGATTAGCCAATTTTTCCTATTAGATAAATTATTATTCATTCTTTTTATTTTAATCCAGATAGTATAGATACATGTTACAAATCAAGACGGTGGTTAAGTATTGTTTGGAAAACATTCATACGTGGATAAATTATGTGTTAACACGTTATCTATGACGTTTGTGTAGGTATGATCCTTATGTCAAATTGAGCTTTGCTTGAGCTTACGGTCCAAGCACCCTAGGTTTTTCTATTGGGCATTGGAGTTTAAGAAATGAAGAGACCCAACTAAAGCCACATGCCTCTGGGCTCCCTGTATCTGACAGAGTAGGCCACACTGTCAAGCACGAGGAGGCCATGAGCTGAGTGGCCATGAGGAGTGAGCGATTATTCTTTCATTATCTCGTCCGAAGATCAGTAATTTGGAGATCGTCGAGATTGGGAAAGAATAATCCACACATGTATTGCAAGCAAGGCACACGACGGACCGACCAACCCCGATAACCCGATCCCTGGTATTGAGGGATTCGAGCCAGGTACGCAATGCGTTGCGGGAACAATTATTTCAATACTTGTATTTTCCCTACAATCGACAAACATAATATATTCAAACCAACACCCATGCTTTGGCAACATATAAATCATGCAGTTAATGGCTTATGTTCACATCTGATAGGTGAAAGTGACAATACTTTGAACAGAGGGAAGAGAAACGGTATGGGAAATGCACATACCGCGCCTAATCCGCTGCTTCCAAGGCCGTACACTAAGAGAGATATTGATGCATCGAGGCTTGGTCGAGAAGCATGCACATACTGCCAAAGAAAGTAGGTGAGAAGTCAGACGCACTTTGGGTACAAGACCCATTCAACGGATCCGATATCCGAACCCACGATCCAACAACCCGACGGTCCAGGATCTGACCCGACATACTAAACCGGGTCAGGAAAAACTCTATAAACATCACCCATTTTCCAACGAGAAGAGGGTTCACACTTTTTCTCATATTTTTTTTATAGATTATAGTGATATCAGTGTGCATGTTACTTGATAAGCTCAAATGTAATACCCTAAAGTACTAACAGCTTTGTCGATTGTAGTATTTAGGAGTCGAATCCACAGAGACTCAAGAATCACACAATAGATTAATTAAGTTTGAATTAAGCTAAGCAGATCAACGGAATTGAAAGCAATAACGTAAATTAAAGGTTGTAAGTTCAATGGAGGAAAGATAGGTTCAATGTATTTCTCAGAAAATCAGAGAATGTAGATAAACTAATTAGCTAAGGTTCAGATTAAGCCCGGTTCTTGAACTCAAATCACTAAGCTATAATTAACCAACTGCCGTTGCAAGAATTATCTAAGTCTAAATCTTAGAATTCCAAATCTCTTTGCAAATCCTAAAGGCTAAACCAACATTAAGTTCAAGTTCGATATGTTCACAAAACAACTAAACCAAATCTCTTTGCAGATATTTATTTTGCTCACCATAAGTTCTATCAGATCATCAATTGCACTGTCGTGCCTAATTGACTAACCTAAGATCTTAATTCCAGGTAGCTAATCTAGAATAAGCTTTAAGAACAACATATGGTGAAGAACTAATTTAGATTATGAACCCTAACCAATAAATCAACCTAACATTCAAAGAGATCTTTTATGAGAACCCTAAACCTAACAGGAGATCTACTCAGACATGGAGAATGAAACAAACAACATGATTGAATAGATCTCTGAAGTAAATAATAAAAATAAGAGTAACAAAAGGGTTCGAAATCTTTTCAGACTCGTCTCCCTCAGAAAGCTCTCTCACAAAACCAAAGTAAAATCAAGCGTAGTCTAAACATGTGGCTGAAATCCCGACATTGTATTAAAACCAAATGCATCTGAAATCATTTCATCATAAGGGTTATCTTGCTCAGTTTGAGATTCTTCGCATGTGGTTGATTCTTCGCAAATTTTATGAAATTCTCTAAACCTTGACAAAAAATTTCTGAAACCTCATTAGTCGTTTGATTGATTCGCTCATACATCCAATTTCTTGAAGCCAAATGACCGTTACTTGAACTCATTCTGTATATTCAGAATTCGCAAAACCACATAAATATAGATTTACTGATAGTTACAAGAGAGAATCAGTACAAAACTATATCCAAGATCGAAGCTTTAGAGACCCAAACATGACATGGTAACTTATAAGTACTCACTCATCCTCAATAAAACACAAACCATGATTTATGCAGTTTGAAATCGAGTAGACACGTGAATATATATATATATATATATATTACTGGGAATAATAGCTTCCACCAAACCAAATCAAAAGCAATAATCTGTTTTTGTGATTGTGAATTTTGTTAGTCTGTAATAATCAAAAGCCATAATCTGTTTATGATTCAATCGAGAAAAAATGTTCTCACCAATTGGACACCCATAATCGTGATCTGTGCAGAAATTTTCAGAATTAGGATGTTAAAACACTTTTAAATATCCACAACATATCACGTGTCCCATGTTCTCTCAATTTACGAACAAAATAATGATTCAATTTTTTTTGATAAAAACAAAACAAGGGATCAAAGATGTACCTTCAAAACCTTGAGATTTACGTTCGGGTAGAGAGTGTCGTTCGATTCAGCGAAGAAACCGTAAACAGGAAAAAGAAAAATTGATGATGAGGAGGAGGAGAGAAAGGAGAACCAGCTGGTGAATCTAATATGATCCCAAACCTATTGTTATTAGTCGGTGGTGTCTTTCATGCGCTAAATACCTAATACCTAATATCATTTTTAATATAGAAGATATTTCTTTTTTACAATAAACTAGTGATATGGCTCGCACCATGTGCGGGCTCCAAAATATGACAAAATTATATTATCGAACATGGAATCTGAAAATCATTTACAAAACAAATAGATGTCTTTAAGATCATGAATGTACCTACCAATTCGGTGGAAGAAGAAAAAGAATAGAAAGACCATACAAATGTTAACAAATTAGGCGTAACCAAAAAGAAACACAAAAAATATAATTTCTGTAAGTTATGTCATTTGATGTCTCGATAGACGTAGGGTGAGACACAATGTCTAAGAGTACAAATGTTAACATGATCTTACATATATCTATTAAAAAACCGCTAAACCGAAATATGCTTTCTAACGAAAAATTAAACACGATCAATTATTGTGAAATCCGTATGAAGACACATAAGAAATTAACTAAAGATGTATTGTATTAAGATTTAGTTACTCATAATTAATCAATTATGAACATGTGAGCAATGGCGGCTCCTTCACTAGGTATAAGATATGAGATTAAAGGCAACCAATATCATCCTTTTATATGAATTAATTTGTAAAAAATGTCTTATATTTTTATTTTGTTAAGGTCCAAAAAAAATATATTTGAAAATATATTCGAAAATTAAACAGTGAGATCGATAAAAAGAAACAAACCTGGAGAATGTGCACGAATAGATTTGAAGCCTCAAGTCGCGTTGCATCAGACAAAATCATTACTAAAACAGTAGTGTAAGAAAATAATCAAAAGACAAATGACCGATGTGTTCCTGTTAGGCATGTCAATTTGAATCCAAACCCGTGGGCCCCGCCCCAATAGACAAAGGACCGATTTTTTTTCATGATTATCGTATATATGATATACTTCAATATTTTCTATATTTATCTTTACTGATTTTTATTTTAAAATGGAAATTCTTTTCAAAATCCTAGCGTCTTCGTGAGGCTATATATACCCCTACAATACTGTCTCTTTTATACCAAATCCCCGAGAAGGTCATACCCAGCCACTTTTTTTCTTTGTCTTTCGTTATTTGTTCTTTGGCTTTCGTTTGATGTGTTTTTAATAACCGAAACATTTTTGTTTTTGTTTTTTTGGAACGTTATAAGGAGTTCATTACGAAATAAAAGATTGGGAGTGTTCTAACATATTCAACCGCCCCGATTCCTCAGAAAGAAAACCGATATCTAAAAACCTACAAAATATCTCGAAATTAGTATTTAAAAAACAATTATACAAAAGAGTGGATTAAACCAACTTGTTTATTGATTAATACCTTCAAATCACGTATTGTTGCCGGGTTTAAAAAAAAATTCTAAAATTATCCATTATCCACAACTTGTTTATCGATTATCATAATTAGTTATCCAACAATGAAAATCTGAATTGACCTATAGATGAAGTGGAAGTAAAAAAAATGTTATCCATTAGGATGCACATATCCGAATATGTGATAAGGATGAACCCGGTGAACCTTTTTATAAACGATATCCTTCACCACTTTTATTCCATAAGTCCTCCATAACACTATCAAAGACATGCGCCAATCATAACCCTCATGTTTGAGCATTTCGTAGCCTTAATCTTGCGCAAACATCTTTTAATAAGGATGTGATTGGCTCATGTTTATGAGGTGGTACCGGAACAACTATTATTAATATCCACCTAGAGAGCATAATTAATAGCTATCTAATATGGATCCTTTGGCCTCAGTTAGACGCTAACTTCTTTCCAAGTCCACATGCTATAAGGAACCATCAGTCAAGATAGATGAGAAGGTGATGGTGGTGACGATATTGGCGGTGATACAAACATTAAAACGACCGCCCAAAAATGAGTACTTTCGCCAAATGTATTTATTGCCAAATCATACTCCTAGCGATTCAAGTTTTCTCCAAGGTCAACAACTTTTTATTGAATGTTTTACTCGTTACCACAACTGCTTAAGGTACACCTAAAGTGCTTACAAAAAAATCCAAGTCTTTGTGAGCTCACCCACATACTCTGTTTTGCATGCATTGTATGTTTTAAAAAACTATGCTTTTAAAGAGCTAGAAATCTGAAAATATCCTTTAAACACTACTATAAGGTCGTAGTTGACTTGAGGTTAAAACTTTGTTAAGAATTCGCATGGTGAAGTTAATGCAAGATACTTTGTTTACATGCTTTTAACCAAAAGGAGGTTGTTTAGTTTGTTACATGTTGATACATAAGTCTAAATTACATGTTTATGATCATGTAAATTTGTTAAGAATCCTCCTGATACCGCGAGATTTAAACTTTGTTAAGAATCATCATGATCATGTAAATTACCTGTTTACATGCTTTCTTTGGATGATCATTAAAAATATTTTTTGCTAGTGTGCCAAAACATTCAGTTAGATCATAGAGTTATTTTTTTACGCTAACATGGTAGATAGATAACCATAACCATAGCAAAACTAACCAGAATTCTCATATCCATGTTTTTCCAAATGAACAAAGCAAAATAAAAAAAAATAAAAAAACAAAACAAAAACAAACGACAAACCAACTAAATTGGTTTTGGAAAACTTCTATGTAAACAACATTAATGGTTTTCTTTTGTAACTTTCTATTTTTGTCCATGATGAAGATTTTCAAACCACTCCTCAAAGTAACCCTGGAAACGGCAACATAAAGATGTCCATGAGAGAAGACATGCCTTGGTAAAAACAAACTCACCCTTTCTAGAGTTTGTCATGGCTTTTATTTATAGTCATTGCAAATGCAAGTGATATAAGGAATTGTCATTGTCGCATTCTAAAAGAGAACCTTGTATCCATATGAGAAACGAACATCCTAGGTATCAAGACCCTATCATCGAGACCTTTGTTAAACTTTCATTATATTACATATATATATTTTACAAAAAAATTTGACTAATCAAATTATACGGCTTATAACCACATAATGGAAGAACCATATCGAAATCGTAAAGCGCACCACATGAATAACTCGGCTCCTGTTTTTAAAAAGAAGAGAACCGGTTCCAATTGAGCCAAACACAAAATAACGCATCGAACCGGGTTTAGGAGATTAAAAATTTGAACCAAGAAATAGTATATTCTCCTTATCTAGGCGCCATTTAAATTGTATAATTTCCAATTTAGATAAGTCCATGGTTGTCATTATCATTAGCATTATATTAACAGAATATATTTACTTACAATTATCGAATATAACATACCATATTTGGTTTGTTTTTTTTCAACAGAACACAAACCGGTTAACCATCGATTTTTTATCTTTCTTGATTAGCATCATTGGTTAATTTCCTGGATTAACATCAAAGGGCGACGACTATAAGTGACAAATACGATGCATAACCAAATAAGACTACTTGGTTTACTACTGCTCATTGGTTAATCGCATGGATTGGTGTAGACGCATATTCAGATTATTTCGGTTTGTTACACATTATTATTTTTTTTTTGTTCTACAAATTTGAGTGTCGATTACTACCCGACCGGGTTGGTATGGGACCTAACAATCGGTTTGGTATGAAAAATCATTCATATATATCGATTAGAAGACGGATCGAGCCTCCGGTTTTGTTAAACCATAATAATAACAAAAAGCGACCAACCGATAAACCAAGATTAAGACATGAAATTTGAAATAAACCAAACGATTAAGTTAAACCGAGCGTCGGTTTGATTTAAGTGATGATGACATGTCATTAGATAGTAACGAATAAAATTATGACAAATAATCAAAAAAAAAAATTGATTGAGGGAGGATTATTCTGAGGCCGCCACATAAGATTATGACTTCACAAATAATAGTATGATTACATATGTCGAGATACAATAAATAAATAGTATAAGTACTCACACACACTTTTTTAGGGTTTTGTTTAAATACTTTGTCGTTTTGGCACATATTTGGAATATTATAAGACGTTTAATTTTTTTTTTCCTAAACTATTAAGCATATGTATAATGTTTTGAAAGTGAATCCCGTCTGATATATAGTCCAACCGATCAAAGAATAAATGCCCGCCTAATAAGCTATAGAAAAAATAAAGTTAAAGAAACATTAAAATTATATGTCAAAATAAAAATAATATATATATATATTTTTTTTTTACTTCAAAAAAAATAAAACATTAAGAATTCTCGAAGACTTTTCCTCTTTGAAATTCGATTATTAATATTCACGTATGTTAACTAATTTAAGCTTTAAAAATCTTCATATCATGACCTGTTCGAAATACGATGTTCATTGGATTGAAAAGACATTAACATAAGTCTTATGACAAAATAAAATACAAACATAATTTCAGTTATTATTAGAATAATTCAGACCATTCATCGGTCATCTGATTTGAATATCCATCCAATATTCATCGTCTGATCCAATATCAATTTCATGCATCATTAAGATCGACATTAATTATGTTTAACTATGATTTGTTAGTAACTCGATTTAATCGCAAATTTTCTAAATTTTCCAAGCCTTAACAAAATCCTTATAAAACTTCATTTGTTGTTTGATCAATTCACTTATACATCCATGTCTTGAAACAAAAATATTGTTACTCGAAGATAACATATTTTGAATTAAAAAATAAAAATTAGATGAATAAAAATTGTGTTTTGTTGTAAAATTGTAAGAAGAGAATGGAAGTATATCTAATTTAGATATAAGATATTTTATTACTATAAAATTTGTGACAAAAGTAGTTCTAAATTTACTGTAACGTGTTTTTATAATTGTCACCGAATCTGATAATTTTTATGTGACAATCCGTAATGGAAATAAACGTCACCAAACCAATAACAAGTTACACTACAAGAAAACACAGTTTTTGAAACCACCAAAAGAGTCCCAAAATGGTCGCAAATGACTCATTTACGACCATTTTGGGACAAAAAAAAGTGGTCACAAATATTTGGTCGCTAAATAAAGTAGTCGCAAAACGGTCGCAAATTTGTGACTGATATGTGACTATAATATTAATCATAATTTAGAGACTGATTTGCGATTACTTGTAAAAAAATAATTAAAAAAAAAAA
>PKML01013385.1:858816-872618 GCA_002933935.1 Eutrema yunnanense | reverse complement strand
AAAAAAAAAAAAAAAAAAAGGAGCTGATTGCTTCAACTACAATATGAGACGAGCAGTTTAAGAAACATGAAGTACATGGATTATGGTAATACTAATTGAAATTAAACGTTTTATGATGGTTGCTTTTTCTGTTTGTTTTAAGCTTGTGTTATGCAAGGCTGGATCATATTTCATTGTATCATATGACAATCCGTCTAGTTTTAATTAAGAACAAGGTTTAGAAAAAGTGTGTGCGTGGTTTTGCATATTTAGCAAAAACATGGAGACATATAAAACTAGAATACATGTTAAGGTTATAAAATGCTATTATCACGGGATCCAAAAAAAAAAAAAAAAATGCTATTAGCACGGATGAGAAAAATTTGGAATGTTTTTTGTTGTTGTTTGGAATGTTAAATTTGTTGCAATTAAAAAGGTGTATTTACAAGGGTTAAAGGGTTTAAACGAATAACAAATTGAGAATCGTGTATTATATAGTTTAGAGACAAATTGAATGGAAATTAAAGAAAAAAAAAAGTTTCAGAAAATCCGAGTAAAATAGAACAGCAGAGATGAATAAAATAAAAATAAAGTAAATGCAAATTTTTAGTTCTGTGAAAGAAAACTATAAGTATCAAAATTTTAATTAAATCTTTGTTATAATATAATTTTTAGTTCTGTGAAAGAAAACTATAAGTAAATGCAAATTTTTAATTAAATCTTTCAAAATTAACCTTGCCTATCAAGATACAAAATCATTTAACGAGGTTAGACGGTAAAAAATTCCAAACGAAGATTTTAGCGAGGGTCTGTTTGAGAATTGGTTCGTAGTTTTGTTGAGGAATTGTAGCCTTGGTTCTGCAATGTGGTCTCAGAAGGTTCTTCTTGGGTTCAGAGTTTGTGGTGGAGTTCGGACATTGCTCTCTGCTTAGGGCTGGTATGGTTGTCTCGGCGAAGACTAATCTCAACGGGAGATATCCACCATTAAAAAAAAATTCAAAAAAAAAGAGAGAGAGAAATATGGGTATCTCAAATGAGATACCCAAAAAAAACTTGAGACATCCAAGTATACGTGGCCATTTTTTATTGGTCCAGTTCATTTTTTTTATCAATTTAATTATTTAATTTTTTAAAAAAAAATTAATATTGCTTAAGTCAATCCTCCGTCTTTCTCGGGTGTTAGTTACAGCCGTCGCAAGTCTATAGCCGTCGTGCCTTATTCGAGTTTCTGAGGTTTCCCTGTATTTTTATGTGGCATCGAGTCCTTCGGGTTTCAAAACCCGTCGTCTTCAATATTCCTTTTTATTATTGTAACATCCCTAAACCCAGGCCCATTTTTCCCCAAGCCCATTTCCACTTTGTGTGAAAAGTCCCACATCGGAAATTTCTCCCAAAAACCCTCCTTCCTTCCCCCTATATAAAGAAGAGAGGGGAGCTCTCAAATCCCCACACCAAAATAAGAGAGTCCAAGAGAGAGAGAGGGAGCCAGGGAGGTCGCCAAAGAGCCGACCACCCACCACCGGAGTTCGCCAGAAGTTCACCGGAGTTCGCCGGAAGTTCATCGGAGTTGCCGGAGCCGCCGCCGCCGCCGATTTTCTCCGTCGTCTTCTCTATTCAGTCGCCTTCGTCAGATCTGCAAAAGGCAACGGTGAGGATTAGATCTAGGTTTTCCATACGTTGATTCATTCCTTTTTGGTATGTTGAGTCTAGATCTGATTAGGCTAGGGCGTGTTACGGAGTACGAACACGTTTTCTATGTGCATTTAGTTAGATCTGCATCTGCTTAACGAAATGAGTTAGGAAAGCATTAGATGAAGAACATGCATCCTTGATTGTTCACCCTGTTGTGTGATCAGTGTGTGTAGTGTAGTTAGAATGAGGTGATCGTCACCGGAGAAGGGAACGGTGGTACGATTATGTTTGTTGTGAGCCGAGACTTGCGGAAGAAGTCAGTTTGCATCGGGGTGGGTCTTCCCGGGCCCAGAGAAATATGGTCCAAAGTGGACTGGGCTATGAGATGCCGTGTAAATATGGTCCATGGTGGGCTTGGCTATCGAGATGCCGTTGAAGTTGGAGTATTTCCTTGCGTGTAAATTGTTTGTGCGCTGGTAGAGCGTAATGTTTGAGCTTGGTTAGATTTATTCTTAGCGTATTTAAAAAGTAATGTTTGGATGTGTTGAAAGTGTAGGTTTAGTTCTCACTGGGTAATCCAAATTACTCATCCCTCTCTCTTCTTTTCAGGTGAGTCCGATGAGGACGAGTTTGAGTTGCTGGAAGAGTAGTTCCAGTGTGGTGTGCGGTTTTGGGAGTTCGAAAGTTCTCCTTTGGGTTTTATTGGCATTTTCTGTTATTTCATTTAAAGACAATTATTCGTTATTTGCTTCGGATTCATGTATGATTTATGTTGGATTTTTAAAGACGATTATTTGGGATTTAATAAGAAGTATTATATAGAGCGTGGATATTGTGTAATGAGTTATTGTTGTTAGCCGACACGTCGTCTTTACGGAGATAAAGAGGCGGGGTCGAGGGTGGCATTGCCGATTCGTCTGGTCCCTTCGGGAAGGCGGGGTCGGGGTGTTACAAGTGGTATCAGAGCGGGTTACGAGTAGTGAGAGATAAAATTATAGGTCAGTGGGATTAGGAAAAATCGGTTTTCAAAGTGGGATTTTTCAAAATTATAAAACCACCACCTAGAATAGCTCTCTGGTTTGTGTTATTTTTATTTGCAGGGAGATCAGTCTTTACGGGACCGGACTGACTCACTTGCAATCGTGTGTGCGGATGTCGCCAAAGAGAGCATCATGTAACCATTGAGGATAAGTACCGCTATTTTTGGATCGCCGAGTTGTTGGACCAACTCCCAGGAGCTTCGTGGCTTGTAAGGTTTGGAAGCCTTGGACCAAGCATGATTTTAATGGAGGATACGCGAGGCGTAGAACAAATGTGAAGTTCTAAGGTAGGCAATGAACAACATAGTGATTGGGTATCACGTAGCGAACAATGGAACGTTCCTTCTAATAGCTGGATGTGCCCGAGAGAAAAGATCTGGAGGACGAGATCTTAAAACGAGCACGCCAGTTATATTTCTCTACATGTTTGGGAAGCGCCCTAAAGTTAGTGACCGGAACCATGTGGGAGGACACCACACCTATACTTCTTCAAGGAGCGTGTACGGGTTCTGATGATGATTATCTGACGGAAAAGATATCATAGGAATTGTAAAGCGTGCGGATGGTGAAAGCGAAGTTCATAGTTCATGGTGGACTACATCAAGTTACCATTACCCGAATGGAAAGGGATGTGGTGACAAGTACCATTACCCGAATGGAAAGGGATATGATGACAAGTACCATTACCCGAATGGAAAGGGATATGATGACAAGTACCATTACCCAAACGAAAAAAAAGGATACGGTGACAATGGAATATGCTACTGGTCAACCCAAAAGGATTGGCGGTAAGGATGCAACTTGGGTAGTTGCAACGCTGACCGAGTAAGGAAGAACGAAGAAGCAGAAATGGACATGATAACTTGTATAGTTCAGTGAGGCTTTGGAACAAGCCCCGAATAATGGTGATCTGTTGAACAGAAGGGTGTTGAAAGAAGAGTCCTTGTCAAGTGCGCGAGAATTACTAACCAGGCCAGGTGCTATGGAATTCACTAAGGCTAGGTGGTAATTGAATTTTCCTAGGGAAAGTGAAAGGAATTCACTAAGGACGGTGAAAAGGAATTCACCAAGAATATAAGGAGTAGTTGTTCACATTTGGAGCTATCCCTGGTGCAAGGACTTCAAGGGAGCGTTAGGAAGTAACTTCGGAAAAAACGGATGGAAACGTAAATCCCAATTGGAACGAGAATCCCCAAAGAAGGTGTTAGGAAAACACTACGGCGACTTGATAGGTTGGGCAACCTTGGAATGAAAATCAGTTATGTAATCAGTGTGAGCGCAGTAGAAGCGTGATGGGTCATAACTCATAGGTCTCATGAAGCCATAAAGGTCACGGCTATCATCTATCTTCAGCATGGTGTGAGGTAAGGTATAAGAGTTTGTTTACGTGACAGTCATCACTCCAACAGCACAACACCGGGAGGACCAATGGGGAAGATCCATTTGGAAGTGGAGGATTCCCATCATGATTAGAATTGTTCGAAGGATGAGTGTTCTGTCTAAAGTTTTGGAAAGTTAGCAACTATGACACTGGACGTCCCACGTGTTCATACGAATACGCGTCGGCTTGAACAATGCTCAAGGAAAGAGATGGTGTTTCGCTCTACGGTAAAGATAAACCCTTTTTCCGCGAAATGGACGTTGGAAATTAAAGCACCACCTACCCATCCTTGTTATATGTGAAGCAGTAACCTTGCAAACAACTCCTAGGAGGAGGACCCTCCGAGGTTTGGTCGGGATGTTACGAAGTTTGGTTGGAAACCAAGTGTGGGAGGAGTAGTTCCATGAATTCGAGGACGAATTCTGTTTAAGTGGGGGAGAATTGTAACATCCCTAAACCCAGGCCCATTTTCCCCTTTCAAGCCCAATCCCTTCTTTTTGTCCCACATCGGAAATTTCTCCCAAAGACCCTCCACCCTTCCCCCTATATAAAGAAGAGAGGGGAGCTCTCAAATTCCCACACCAAAATAAGAGAGTCCGAGAGAGAGAGAGGGAGGTCGCCAAAGAGCCGACCACCCACCACCGGAGTTCGCCGGAAGTTCGTCGGAGCTCACCGGAGTTCGCCGGAGGTTCGCCGGAGCTCACCGGAGTTCGCCGGAGTTTGCCAGAGCCGTCGCCACCGCTGATTTTCTCCGTCGTCTTCTCTATTCAGTCGCCTTCGTCAGATCTGCAAAAGGCAACGGTGAGGATTAGATCTAGGTTTTCCATACGTTGATTCATTCCTTTTTGGTATGTTGAGTCTAGATCTGATTAGGCTAGGGCGTGTTACGGAGTACGGACACGTTTTCTATGTGCATTTAGTTAGATCTGCATCTGCTTAACGAAATGAGTTAGGAAAGCATTAGATGAAGAACATGCATCCTTGATTGTTCACTCTGTTGTGTGATCAGTGTGTGTAGTGTAGTTAGAATGAGGTGATCGTCACCGGAGAAGGGAACGGTGGTACGATTATGTTTGTTGTGAGCCGAGACTTGCGGAAGAAGTCAGTTTGCATCGGGGTGGGTCTTCCCGGGCCCAGAGAAATATGGTCCAGAGTGGACTGGGCTATGAGATGCCGTGTAAATATGGTCCGTGGTGGGCTTGGCTATCGAGATGCCGTTGAAGTTGGAGTATTCCCTTGCGTGTAAATTGTTTGTGCGCTGGTAGAGCGTAATGTTTGAGCTTGGTTAGATTTATTCTTAGCGTATTTAAAAAGTAATGTTTGGATGTGTTGAAAGTGTAGGTTTAGTTCTCACTGGGTAATCCAAATTACTCATCCCTCTCTCTTCTTTTCAGGTGAGTCCGATGAGGACGAGTTTGTAGAACTAGATGAGTAGTTCCAGTGTGGTGTGCGGTTTTGGGAGTTCGAAAGTTCTCCTTTGGGTTTTATTGGCATTTTCTGTTATTTCATTTAAAGACAATTATTCGTTATTTGCTTCGGATTCATGTAAGATTTATGTTGGATTTTTAAGACGATTATTTGGGAGTTAATAAGAAGTATTATATAGAGTGTGGATATTGTGTAATGAGTTATTGTCGTTAGCCGACACGTCGTCTTTACGGAGATAAAGAGGCGGGGTCGATGGTGGCATTGCCGATCCTTCTTGTCCCTTCGGAAAGGCGGGGTCGGGGTGTTACAATTATCATGTATCTTTTTATCTTTTCATTCTTCAGCGCTTTGTGATCTTTCGAAGTCACTAGCATTATTCCTAATTGTATTTTCATCATCATATTACACTTCTTTCGCAATTCAATAGCAAATCTTTTATCAAAAAAAATTAAAAATTAGCGAGGAAAGCATAAAAGAAATTTTCAAAGGTGATATCTCCGACTAGGGCTGGGCGTTCGGATCCTCGGATCGGGTAGGGTATTTCAGATTTTGGGTATTTCGGGTTTAGGTATTTAGGCACCGATAAGATATTTTAAAAATTTAGATCGGGTTCGGTTCGGATCGGATATTTTTTTTTAAGATCCGAAATTTTTCGGATATGTTCCGATCCGGATCTGAAAGAATCCAAAAGTATCCATAATACCCAAAAAAACCCGAAGAACCCGAAATCCAAGACAAAACACAAAAACATGAATATTCATTTCAATAAAACCAATATAATTTCAAACCAAAAGTATCCAAAATACCCGAAAAATCCAGAAATAAACAAAATAGATTTATTCGATATACCCATAATATCAAAATTATATCTAAAATACTCGAAATACCCTAAAAAATAATTAATATATTTAGATTTATATTTTGTAATTTTGGGTATTTGGGTTATATCAAATCTAAAT
Source organism: Eutrema yunnanense (assembly GCA_002933935.1). Classification (NCBI taxonomy): domain Eukaryota; kingdom Viridiplantae; phylum Streptophyta; class Magnoliopsida; order Brassicales; family Brassicaceae; genus Eutrema; species Eutrema yunnanense. The sequence continues at coordinate 866,199 of PKML01013385.1, read as the reverse complement.
ATAATTAATATATCTAGGTGTATAATTACACTTCAGGTATTTCGGGTACCCATTCAGTTCTCGGTTCGGGTTCGGTTCTTCAGGTATAGAAATTTAGGATCCGATCGAGTATTTTAAAAATTTGGATCGAATTTGGTTCGGGTATTTTTGGTTCGGTACCAATTCGGATTTTTGGATCCGGATTTTTTTGCCCAGCCGAACAAAATGTTGTATTTTACACGTAATTACGAAAAAAAAAATTATTAAATGAATGCTAACGAGAGCCACCAATAATATTCGTCTTCGCGTGTTCCATACTAATACATGCGATATGTACCACTCGACATATGTATCTGACGCGCATTTTTAGCGTTTGGAATACAATTCCGGACAATTAACTCGATTGCCGACCCAAATTTTGCACACGCGCCAAAAGATGGGCGTGAATGTAATTTGAACCCACGAAATTAAACTACTCAGAGTTTATTGGGAGTTAGATTTATAAAGAGTTTTGTTGATTTTAAAAATTATCAAATTTGTCAAATTTGCATAGAGTTTTGTTGAAATTGCAAAGAATTTTGTGTAAATAAAAAATCCATAAGAAAATTATATTATAACAAATTTTGAAAATCCAAGAGATATAGGTAATATTTTGATAATCATGTTTTATGAGTTAAATTGTAAAAAATTCATATCCCAATAACACTAGATTTTAACAGAATCATAAAATCATTAAAATACTAACTTTTTGAATAACAATGAATTTTGATAAAATTATAAAAATTATCAAACCAATAACAATGGAATGTTATAATCCATAAACGAATAACATTGAAATTTATTAACAATGTAAAAATCCATAAACTAATAACAATAGAATCTTAGACCATCCACAATGGAGACCCATGAATGTTTGATGAATATGTGTCTTCCCGATTTTTTTTTTTTTAGTTTAAATAATATAATATTTATTTGTCTCGACGAATCACGCCGCGACACGTGGCGATTTTAGGAAGAGATTGTGTCTCTGGGAAGACACAAACAGAACTATTCATTCTGTTTTTTTTATCTCTATAATATTATTTAAGAATACATTTTTAAAAATGAACTTTGTTTTGTAAGTTATTACATGAAATGCCATTATAAATAACAAAAAATAATTGAAATAGGAAATGATATAATAGTCTTTTAAAATTATTGATTAGAATATGTAAATTATATATTTTGCATTAAAAATGTTATTTATTATTTCATTTCTTAATTATTTTTAATACTATATATTTTAAAATAATAATCAATTTATATATATTCAAAAAAAATATATATATTCAAAATCTTGCTATATTTTTCACTATAATTTATTATATTTTGTTTGAATCTATATCAAAACAAAAGTTGAAAAATATTTTACTAATTTTATAAAAAGTTAGACACAAGAAAACTATATTTTTTTAGACACAAGAAAACTATATTTTTTTAAGAGTTCGTAGATTAACCACAAAAACTAGAGTCATTTAACGATGCATATTAGAGTTATGTTTTTAAGATTATAAGTTTTTGCGGGTTATCCCGAATAATATTTTAGTTCACTACAAAACATGTTAAATAAATAAATTATTACAAATTGACAAATTTATTTATAACCAATACTCATTAGTTAGCTATATTGTAAAATTCAGATAAAAGCAATTTTTTAAAATTTCAAAACAATTTCTTTTAAAAAATTTACTCCGCGCTATAATTAGTGCGGGTTAAATCCTAGTTATATAATATTGGGAAGATACCCACATTTATGTGCAATGTGGGTTAGATTCTAAAAATTTTCATAAATCAATATCCCAATAACTCTCCCTACGTTGATGAATGGATTTTGTCCACGTGCCTATGAGCTCTTTACCAATTTTAGTCTTGAACCCTTGCCCACGAAATAACACCATTTTGCATATTTATTTAGTTTCCACTTTCCACGTTGTACAGTAAAACAGTTTTATTTGTTTCCAGTCCTCTAGTTTTACCTTGATACTAATTAAAGGCGTAGATTTCCGTTTCATATTTTAATTCTCTGATAATCTTTATATTTATAAATACTAAAATGAGACATATAATATCTGATAAGAATAATATCTGGTTGTAGCCGACAAAAAAATAAGAGAATAATATCAGGTTGTTAAAAGTAGAATTCAGTTTATATATCCTCGAGGATTATTTATTTTAATTTTTTTTTCTTTGTTCCTTTTATAACACATTTATTGGATTTTAATTCAATTAATATATCCTCAAGGATTATTTTTTTTATTTAAAAAATATTTCTTTCTTACAGAACACATTTCGATTCAATATCTACTCGGTTTTCGATTCAGTTCGGATAACCAAAAAAAAAAAAGATCCAATTGGGTATATTTGTCTTCAAAACCAAACTAAATCTCCCAATTTGGTTTGATTCAGATATTTTTTTTTATTTTTTTTTTTTAAAAAATCTTAATATCTAGGCGGATATCCGAATTCTGGATATCATAAAATTTCCGGATATCCGGATCCGTCCTAGGCCCTATTTCACAAACTCCGGTTAACAAAAGAAAAAGCAATATTTTAGGTAAACAGTGGTTTCGCACCTAAAAATAAAAAGGGTTTAAGGGTGGTAAAAGAAAACGTACGGGTATAATTTGCATTAAATTGAGAATGTTTGGGTTAAAAAACAAATTACGAGATGTTTATTTTTCTTTATACTTTGATTGCATGATATATCATTGAACGGTGTTGTTATAAAGAATAAACGGAGAGATTCGACGGTCAATCTCAATCGCATAAAGTAGCCACCAAACCTCACAGCTTCCTCTCCCGTCGAATTTTTCTCAATCTCGTGGCCGTCGAACATCTGAGATCTCTCTCTACTCTCTCCTGTGTCACCAAAGATGCATTCCAGCCATCTTCTTCTCGAGGAGCCGATCAGGATGGCTTCAATCCTCGAGCCATCCAAATCTGTGAGCTTGATTGGTTTAATTTCCCATTTCTTCATCGATTTGCGAATTCGCATGGATCGATTGCCCATATATCATTCATTTTCTCCATTTTGCTTCTGATTTTTTTTTTTTTTTTTGTATTTCTCAGAGTTTCTTTCCAGCATTGACTAAGATCGTCGGGACTCTCGGTCCGAAATCCCGATCCGTCGAGGCTCTCTCCGGTTGTCTCAAAGCCGGGATGTCCGGTACTAGCGATTTTGTTTTTGTTTTGTGTGTGTGTGTGTGTATTCTCTAGTTTGCTAATGTGTTCGTCTCACTGATACTTACTTAATCATGTTCTGTCAATTTCCTTTGGGAAGTGGCTCGATTCGATTTCTCTTGGGGAGACGCTGATTATCACCAGGAGACACTAGATAATCTGAAGGTTGCTGTGAAGAGTACTAGGAAGCTTTGTGCTGTAAGTTCTCTCTGCTTTTTTTGTTTTTTCTCTGTTTTTTCTTCTAGTGGATCCTTTGATTTGATATATTCATCCGATTTAATACATGTCCTTTTTGTTCCTCAGGTTATGCTTGATACTGTGGGACCTGAGCTGCAAGTTATTAACAAATCTGAGAAAGCTATTACTCTTAAAGCTGATGGCCTTGTAACTTTGACACCGAATCAAGACCAAGAAGCTTCTTCTGAAGTCCTCCCCATTAATTTCAATGGGCTTGCTAAGGTTCTCTAAGACTCTTATAGAATGAGATATATATAATCAAATGGTTTAGTGTTTACTAATATAGGTGTCTGATGGGTGTTCCTGTTTGATGTTTTCAGGCAGTAAAGAAAGGAGATACTATCTTTGTTGGGCAATACCTCTTCACTGGTAGTGAAACAACTTCAGTTTGGCTCGAGGTAAACATATGGAGCTGACTAATGGAACCTTTGGTGGTATCTCTATGTTAAAGTTTGGACATTTAGGCGTATGTTTTGTAAGACCCACCTACCAAACGAACCTGTAGGTTGATGAAGTTAAAGGAGATGATGTCATTTGCCTGTCAAGGAATGCTGCTACTCTGGCGGGGTCTCTGTTCACCTTGCACGTCTCTCAAGTTCACATCGATCTGCCAACTCTTACGGATAAGGATAAAGAGGTCAGAGTTTGCTTTTTTCCTTTTTGAAACATTCTTAGATTTTTTGTTTGAGTGTTTGACCAGATTGTTTTGATTTGTTTGTCATCTAGGTTATAAGCACATGGGGGGTTCAAAATAAGATCGATTTTCTCTCATTGTCGTATTGTCGACATGCAGAGGATGTTCGCCAGGTCAGTATTTGTATGCTTCCCTTCAGTTGTTTTGTTGTCCTTCTTTGTAATAACCAATGTTGTTTCATAACACAGACCCGTGAAATGCTTAAAAAGTTGGGTGACCTCTCTCAAACACAAATTTTTGCAAAGATTGAGAATGTAGAGGTATGTGCAATGTATTGATTTATTATGTTTCTATAACTGTTCTTTCTTTTTCACTGAAGAGGAAGCTGCTGATATTTTATATATATATTTTTTTTGGTAAACATGTTAAGATGCTGATATTATATTTAATTTAGGGACTAACCCACTTTGATGAGATTCTACAAGAAGCTGATGGAATTATTCTTTCTCGTGGGAATTTGGGTATAGATCTACCCCCGGAAAAGGTTTGTTCCTTGGTCATTCAAAATGAGTTGTCCGGCACCAAACTTCACACTTTTATAAATACCTTGGTGGGTTTTGGTGCAGGTGTTTTTGTTTCAAAAGGCGGCCCTTTACAAGTGCAACATGGCTGGAAAGCCAGCCGTTCTTACCCGTGTTGTTGACAGTATGACTGACAACTTGAGACCAACTCGTGCAGAGGCAACGGATGTTGCTAATGCTGTTTTAGATGGTATGTGAATCCTTGAGTATGCTTCTTTTGTGGTGCTTTTAACATTTTATAGCAGAATCTGCTGGGTTTGGTAAGTGTTATGATTTGGTGGTGGGAAAACCTATTTCTGTATCATAGCTCGTGTCATAACTTGGGGTTTCTTCTTCCATTTTACTTCCTGCAGGAAGTGATGCAATTCTTCTTGGTGCTGAAACCCTTCGCGGATTGTACCCTGTTGAGACAATATCCATCGTTGGTAGGATCTGTGCTGAGGTAGGTTTGATAATATATTTCTGTACTATCATCTCGTTGCTTGCATCTTTAAATCCCATGCATCTTGCGACTATGTGGAACCAAATTTTGGCTTGTCAACCGATTTGTCCTTACACAGTTTCTTTACCTGTTCTTAGGCAGAGAAGGTTTTCAATCAAGATTTGTACTTCAAGAAGACTGTCAAGTATGTTGGAGAACCGATGACTCACTTGGAATCTATTGCTTCTTCAGCTGTAAGTCTGTCTTCTGTGTTGCAGAGACATAAGAAAGGATTAGATTTTCTGGTTTCAAGATGCAAATTGCCATCACAATTTGTAATCTAACTTATTTCACGCTTGATCAGGTACGGGCAGCCATCAAGGTTAAGGCATCCGTTATTATATGCTTCACATCTTCTGGAAGAGCAGCCAGGTTCATAGCATTCGTTTTGCCGTAAACTGTTTTTTTTTTTCGTGTGTTCTATTCAAATTTGTCTAATGAATCGATATTCCTTTGATCTTCGTGCAGGTTGATTGCCAAATACAGGCCAACAATGCCGGTTATTTCTGTTGTCATTCCCCGGGTGAAGACAAATCAGCTGAAATGGAGCTTTAGTGGGGCCTTTGAGGTATGTTCCCCCCCCTTTAGAAACCACAGCCATGTCATAGCATCTTTATCCTACTTATATAATGTCATCAATCTTAAACACGATTCAAGAAAAGCGACTCCTTAAATGTGTGTTGTCAATGGTTGACTGTGATTGTTTACTTTGCAATATCAGAATGTAGGGATTTTTCTCATTGTACCATACTCACATATATATTAAGTTATTAACCCCTGTGACTCTTATCAGGCGAGGCAGTCACTTATTGTCAGGGGCCTCTTCCCCATGCTCGCTGACCCTCGTCACCCTGTAAGTCTTGTTATCTTTTTTGTTTTGATCTTATGCATATCATCTCTTCCTCTCTATTAGAGAAACAAACAGTCTCAAATGTGGTACACTTATATCACTCTTCAAGACCAAGATTGCTGCTATGAATTGTGCATAACTCTCGGAGTTGAAGCAATATAATTGGAACTTTTTGGGGTTAAAATTCGAACATACGTAAAAACTGTGATGTTGTTGATGCAGGCTGAATCAACAAGTGCGACGAACGAGTCAGTCCTGAAGGTTGCTCTAGACCATGGGAAGCAAGCTGGAGTGATCAAGTCGCATGACAGAGTAGTTGTGTGTCAGAAAGTTGGTGATGCATCTGTGGTCAAGATCATCGAGCTAGAGGATTAATAAACTTTGAGGAAAACAATTGTTATATTTTTGCTTGGATCCAATGCCGGAGTGAGGATATTAATCTCCGGGACATTTGGTTTTTGTACTTAGGGAGATTTGGTGTCTTTAATGATTCCCTCTTTTTCTTCGTTATATTTTGTTACCTTCAAAATTAAGCTACGATCAACAGTATACAATGTCTAAGCAATTATTCAATAAGCTGTAACATTCCCTATTTTTTCTGTTGCTGTTACAGAATTCTACCCTTTTAGACTATTTTTACGTTAAACTAGTGACTAACTTCAAAGGTGGTTTCAAGAGAGAGGAACGTATAAATAATTGAAATTTAGCTATGTTACGATTCGATTTTTTATTTATTTTTTAAAAGTTTTTGTAAATAAAATTCTTTTTGTTGATTAATCAATTTCACATTTCAAAAATTAGGTTGATTAAGATTTTTCTTCTTTTCATTTTTTTTTTTGGGGTGAAAAAAGGGTGCAACTGATTTATTAAAGTAGGGAAAAACAGTGAGGAGAAAAGTGGTGATTGATAATGTTTTGTCATCATATCATATTTCATTAAATACATATTTTCTAGATAAAAAATTTAAAAATCCATCAGAAAATGAAAAATATCTACAAATCAGAAAACCATAATAGAACAAACTCTTATATCTTTTTTTTTTTTGTTGCTAAAGTGTAAATATCATTAAAGAATGAAGTTTGAGGTTTTACAAGAGTAGCTTAACCTAAGGATTTGAAACCTTGCCAAAAAAAGAAATAAAAAACAAGGAAACAAACAATTTTGAGGAAAGGGAGATTTACTCATTGGATCCATTAAACCATTAGGTCTTGAAAGTGTCGTCTATGTCGGTGAGCCGTAATCGTGTTACGAATCTCTCTGTCAATTTCTCGAAACACTGCTGTTGGAGGATTCGTTTGCTGGTTGTGGAGAGAGTTTTTACTAGTGCATGTGCCCAATAACGTGGAATATGCACTCTTGGAGATATTTAAGAAGAACACGCCCGAAGGCTTCGACGACATGG
>PKML01013385.1:845336-858714 GCA_002933935.1 Eutrema yunnanense | reverse complement strand
ATATATATATATATATATATATATTTAGATAACTTTTAAATATATATGTATATTTAGATAACTCCTAAATATTCTCTTGATCTTTATTTCCTCAAGCTAACTTCAAGTTTACGTCAACATTCTCCCCTTTAAACTTGAAGTCAACTTCCGACACATCTAGAACTCCGATGAAATCTCTCATCTCTTTGAATTTGACTCTTCCAAGTGTTTTTGTTAAAATGTCCGCCTTTTGTTTATCTCCGGGAACATGCTGAACCTCCACTTGTTCATTCTCAACGCACTCACGTATAAAATGATACTGTGTGTATATGTTTACTTCGTCCATGAAAAAATGTATTCTTTGTGAGAGCTATTGCAGACTTATTATCAATCCGAACTATCACCTTCTCACATGATTTGCCGATGGCTTCTCCAAGAAGCTCTTGAGGCCAAATCGCTTGTTTAGCCGCTTCCGTGGCCGCCATAAATTCAGCTTCACAAGAGGATAGTGCTACAGTTTCTTGCTTTTGAGAACACCAAGTAATCGGACAGTCATTGAGGTAGAATATGTGACCGGTCGTACTGCTTCCATCATCCACATCCACGTTGTGGCTACTATCACTATACCCTACCAGCTCCATTTTCTTTACCCGATTGAATGTGAGACCATGAGACGTGGTTCCTCGTAAGTATCTTAACACTTGCTTTAAAGCTGATCCATGAGATTCTTTAGGTTCATGCATATATCTACTAAGCACTCCAACACAATACGAAAGATCAGGTCGTGTGTGAAGCAAGTACCGTAGACACCCAATATTTTTCATGTACTCCTCATCTATGCTTCGTTCTCCTTGTGCTTTAGAGAGCTTCAAACCCGAGTCCATTGGAACATGAACTATATTGCATTCTTCCATCCCAGCTTCTCCTAAAATCTTTCTTGCGTATCTTTCTTGTTTAAGCGTGATTCCTCCTCTGTGTTGAGATACTTCAATATCAAGGTAGTAAGTCAACTTTCCCAGGTCGCTCATCTCAAATTTTGCCGACATGCCTTTCTTGAACTCAAGTATAAATTCAAGACTTGATCCAGTAACAAAGAGATCGTCCACATAAACAGTCACAAGAAGAAGATAATCCTTCTCTTGTTCTCGATATATGGAAGGTTCCTTTGAGCACCTTACAAAAATCAATTCTCCGAGAGCTTTGTTTAGCTTCTCATTCCATGCCCTTGGCGCTTGTCTTAACCCATAAAGAGCTTTATTCAATTTGTTCTACTTGAGTATCTTCTTCTTCAGCAATACGTTCTTCATAGGCTTTTAGACGACCTATGATATCTTCAAAACTTGTTGTTTTGAGATCCAAGACTTGTTCGAGTGATGCCACGATGTGTATGTACTTCTTACGAGGAAGACTCTTAAGAAACTTCTTGACAAGCTTCGGCTCTTCAATTTTTTCCCCTAAAGCCGCTGACTTTGAAGAGATTTCTGTCAATTTTCCAACAAAATCATCAATTTTCTATGTATCCTTCATCGTAAGTCGGTCAAACTTGGTCATGAGTGTCTACAATCTAGCTTCTCTAACTCTCTCTGCTCCAACGTGCCTAGCTTTGATGGCTTCCCAAACCTTTTTTGTTGTATCCAACTCTCCAACTTGCAAGATGAGCGCCTCGGGGATTGATTGGAAAAATAAGGCTATGGCCATATCACTTTTCTCACCATCGTTTGTTCCTTTCTCGATGACTTTCCATGCTTTATGCACCTTGAGTAAGATCTTCATCCTCATGGCCCAGACCGTGTAATTGGTTGATGTTAGCATAGGACACTTGATAGATGAGGATCCTACTCCTTCCTTTGTTTTTCCTGTCAATCCCACCGTCATGGCTTGCTCATCACCCATGTCGTTGTTCGGTTCGCTCTGATACCAATTATTGAATTTAAGAACTCAAAGATTGATAAGAATAACTATCTTATTTGCTTTAGAAAACTAACTCAAAAACTAAAGCTCTCAATCTCTCTTAAACTCATAAGTTATGCCACAATTTGGCATCTCCTTATATAGAGAAGTCTAGACAATTCCTAATCCTATTAGGTAATACATATATTTAGATAACTCCTAAATATATATATATTTAGATAACTCCTAAATATATATATACTAGATTCTACCCCGTGCGTCCGCACGGGAATTTTTCTTTTTTTGTTTACCAAATTTTGTAATATTTTTTTTTTGTATTTAGATATAATATGTTTTATAGATATAATTTTTCTAATAAGTGACAAAGATTTATTTTTGTGTTTAGATATAGTTTGTTTTTCTAGATTTAAGTTTTTCTAATATTAAATATGACCGTGGTTATAAAAACATAATTCTAACTCGTCCATTCATATTAATCCGAGAATAACCGCGATTATAAAAACATAATTCTAACCCGCCCGTTAATATTACCATATATTATAAATATTTACTAATTTCAAATATTTAAATTTTTAGGCTAATTGATTATGATAAAGATATACAATAACATATCGTTTATCATGTCCGCCATTATGAAAATATTATTTAAATTTGAATATTTAAATTAAATCTAAATTGATATCCGGTTTATTATTTTTTCTAAAGAAACAACAGGTTTTGTGATTTTTGATAATTAATGTAACATATATTTAAAAAAATCCAAACTAATCTAAATTAAAACTTGAATTTTTGGAATTATTTTTAAATATAAATTAAAATAATTTTTTTTTATTAATATTGTATTAAATTGACTTGTTTGACAACTTAAATAATAGTTATCCAAGTAAAAAATATGAAGGTTTTCATGTTTGGACACAAAAATGTATATGTTTTAATTTTACTTGTGGTAGAATTCTTAATTTTGAATTTGAATAGAATAACCATTTCTGATTTAGATTTTATGATAATTATTTTTTTAATAAATCTTTATTAATATAAAAGAATATTAACATAATCTGAACAATCTTACCAAGATTAATTAGATTTGTATTTCGAATTTAATTTTAAATTAACAATTCCTAAAATTGTGTGATTCTTAAAATATTAATTATTTTATATACGTAAATAACAAATATTGAATCTGTATTAGTAACCGAATGTTGTCCATATGCATGATCAAATTTATGGTTGTGCAAATCTAATTACTAATATATTCATTTTTCAGTTTAAAAATATTCAATTATAAATTTTGTATTAATAAGATTTAAATTTAGAAGTAAACATATTTTGTTATTAATTATGACTATTTTGTTTGTAACTGTTGATAAAATCTCATAAAATCTACATTAAATTCAAATTTTAATATTATCTTTCAATGAAAATTGTTAATTTTGAATCTGTATCATTCGAAAAATTTTGATTACTAAATTATTTGGCATAATTGAAATTCAAAAATTCAAAATAACTAATAATATTTTTGTAACAAAATAATAATAAAAATTGAAATTATTTTTGAAATTATCGATTTTATTTATAATTTTAAATATTTAATTTAATTTCTGGCATAATCTGAATTTTTATAATTACGAATTAAAATTAATATATATATATATATATATAATGAGATTAATTAATTAAATAAACTAATCTTTAATTGAATCAGATTAATTAAATGAATTTTTAATTGAACAAAATTTAACTGTTTGGAAACAGAGAATAGTTATCCACAAAAATCTAAAGTTTAAAAATTATCCAGAATAAGAATAGATTTATTTTTATTTTTTCTTGTTTGGACACAAAATAGCATTCTATTTTAATAGATTAGATTTAGATAACTCCTAAATATACTCTTGATCTTTATTTCCTCAAGCTAACTTCAAGTTTACGTCAACAATTGTCATACATTTAAACTTCCAAACAGTATCAAAATCCTTAATTCGATTACTCCGTAGATTTTTCTCCATTTCGTTATTTACTTTAATTTATCTTTCGAGTCTATAGCCATTTATTAGTGAAATCGTTGCGTTGTTAATCCAATAGTTTGTTCAGTTAGATTTTTATGTTTATTTTTCTTCTTTGAAAACATACGGTTTCCTACATAATCGTGATCCCAAATATGCGTGTTGCATTTGCAAATAATTAAACCATATATGTTATGGACTTATGGACAGCAAATTATCTCTAAACATTATGGGGCCAACATTTCTATTGTATGTTAGTCATTTAATCCATTTTCGATCATGACTCATGAGTTATGATTTATGGATGATGAATGATCATGACGTTTTTTCTTTGACTTGTCTTTGATTTTTTCCCCCAAACTCTCCCACGTCGGAGTGATAACTGATAACGATGCTCCCAAACTTTACAACAACTCGTTGTAAATTCTGATAACATCAAACGGTCTCAGTCTATACATTTATGTTTATCTCAATCCCTATATTAATCACACATAGATATCACAAAACTGAAGAGGACCCTATATGGGATATTAATTCATTGAAAATATCTTCATCATCTAGCTACATGTAAACAGCTAAGAGAATAGTTACCACATAAATTAAAATCGAATAAAAAGTTTGGACAAAAATGTTAGAAATTTCACATCAAAATGAGATGGAATCTTGAATGATAGTAATAAAGACATGAATACTAGTTTGATACAAGTTATTAGCATATCAAATTGTTTGTTTGTTGGTAAGAATTGGAATCGTTTTCTACTCAATACTAGTTAGATTTTTCATCTATGGGCCATAGCATACTCATCTTTCATATCATTAACTTTTAAGCGATGCTTACACACAAATTAAGAAATATTACAAAATACTTATCGTAAATTCGTAATCCTATATTTTATTGTTGGTAAAACAAACAATCAAGTAATTAAAAATTTCTTATAAGAAAAAATTAAAATATCACTTAAAAACAATATTTTTAATTACGGATTTAACCATCAAACTAAAGTTCATTAATGAGAACATGCTGTAGATGGAGAAACAATTTTAAAGATGTCACAGTGTGGTAAATTTTCATGAATTTAGTAGCCGTTTTGGTTATTATACCATTATCTGTTCTGATGGTTATTTATGGTATAATATGATTAGAAGCATAAAAGAGTGAGATTGGTATTTGATTGGTATAACTGATGATAGAATAGCAATATTAAGTAGTAAATATAGTATGTTGTTGAAGCTATATATTTTGAATAATATACATATTTTAAATGATTAGCAGAGCTATAAATAATTATATAATAACATTTGGTTTTTGTGATTTTTGATAATTAATATAATTTATATTTAAGAAAATTCTAACTAATCTAAATTAAAATTGAATTTTTTAGAATTATTTTTAAATATAAATTAAAATATAATTTTTATTAATATTGTAATAAATTGACTTATTTAGCAAATAAAATAATATTTATCCACAAAATAATAGTTTAATATGTTTGAACACACAAAAAATATCTCTATTTTAATAGTATAAATTACACGTATTATACAGAAAAAAATAAAATACATATTTTGCTTTGGAAGAATCTTTTTGTTGGACTGATATATTATTACATTCTTCTTCCAAATGCTTTACACCAAATCAACGGACTTTTCACGATTGTTCGGCGCCGCCACGTGGCAACAGTACCCTTCGTTGATCTTAGCTTTGCCACGTCACCTTTTTCCGCTCTTTTTATTTTTCTATAATAGCTTCCCCTCACTTGCTCCGTTTCTCGCCTTGTCCAAAGATTTTCCGAGAAAATCACCAGTGAGATAGAAAGAGAGAGAGAGAGAGAGCAAATACATTTATAGAAAATCTTCTATAAGCGATTGTCATGGCTCTCGATCGTCATCTTTTATCCTTTCGACGCGTATAAGCGATTGCGTTTTGCGATATACCGTAGGGAGCTGTGTTGTGTTGTGTAGTTCGGTCAACTATTGCAAGGTTTGGAGAGAGAGAGAGAGAGGAATGGGTTCGTCTTTGTCGAATCTAAACGACGGGACGAATGGTTTGGCTATGGGACCTAGCCTCGGCGATATACCGGAGAGCTGCGTCGCCTGCGTGTTTATGTACCTGACGCCGCCGGAGATTTGCAATCTGGCTGGCCTGAATCGTTCATTTCGCGGCGCGGCTTCGTCGGATTCTGTGTGGGAGAAGAAGCTCCCGCCGAATTACCAGGATCTGCTTGATTTGTTGCCGCCGGAGAGGTATCATAGTCTCTCGAAGAAAGATATTTTCGCTGTGCTCTCTCGTCCAATCCCCTTTGACGATGATAACAAGGTATTGTTGGGAGTTGGAATTTTCCTCGATGTATTGGATTTGGGAATTAGGGTTTTGCTCTGCTTTTGAGTTTTGGTTTCGTTTCGATACTTTCTTAGCAATTTTCTCCCAAGACAGTTTCAAATTGATGATATCAACTCTTGTGTTTTTTTCCAGGAACTATGGATTGATAAAGTTACAGGACGGGTTTGTATGGCAGTTTCGGCGAGAGGAATGGCTATAACTGGGATTGAAGACCGGAGATATTGGAATTGGATGCCAACGGAAGAATCTAGGTACACAATCGCTGATTGAATCTCAATAGAGCTTTTAGAAGATCAACAAGTAGATGTCAAGATCATCGCAATACTTGTTTTTTGATATAATGTCATTTGAGCTGAATTTTCATGAGCTTGGTTTCTCAGGTCTTTCTTTAACAATTATCTCTTAAGCACATCAAATAAGACTTGGAAAGTTTGTGTTAGGATTAATGTTTGATTACTGGCCTATTTCTCTGCTTTTGAGTTTTGATGAATATCTAATACAGAAAATGGATGTTCTTGCCTAATCTTTATGATTGTGGTGCTATTCTAGTGATGATTCTTCTCGTTTTGCTTAATGATTAGGCTAGTGACATAATCATTTCACCCCTCATAGTTTGTGAAGGGGTGACTCTGCTTTTGAGTCTTGATGGATAGTGAATATAGAGAAATAGGTGTTCTTGTCTACTCTTTATGATTGTGGATTTGAGGTGCTATTGTCTGATGATTCATCTCGACCTGTGAAATGATTAGGCTAGTGACATAAACAAAATCAGTTTGAACTTTCTGCTGGTGAGCATGTTGAGTAACATCAGGTGCTTAGCTTAGCTCGTCATTAAGATTTTATCAATGTATCATTTTTTTTAATTATTATTATGTTTGTGGTTGTGGAACAAAAAGTAAAGTCCTTTTTGAATCTTCCCTTGAACAGGTTCCATGTTGTAGCCTACCTGCAGCAGATTTGGTGGTTCGAAGTTGATGGAACAGTAAGATTCCATCTCCCACCTGGTATATACTCTCTATCATTCAGAATCCATCTAGGGAGATTCACAAAAAGGCTGGGGAGACGCGTGTGCCACTTCGAACACACTCACGGTTGGGATTTAAAGCCTGTAAGATTTTCGCTTTCGACTTCTGATGGTCAAGTTGCATCATGTGAATATTACCTGGAGGATGTAAAGAGAGAAGAAGCAGTCGGGCAACACAAGCGCGGTTGCTGGATCGAGTATAGGGTCGGGGAATTCGTAGTGACTGGTTCGGAACCAACGACTGAGATCCAATGGTCCATGAAACAGATTGACTGCACGCACTCGAAAGGCGGGCTATGTGTTGATTCGGTCTTCATAAACCCAATTGGTGATTTGAAAGATTACAGAAAGAAAGCTTTTGTGAAATAACTTGAAGAAAGAAGATCACACCAAAAAACTTTTGATTCTTTGAATGTAATGATGTTAATTTCTTAGAGCTTTTGTCGTCGTTTTAAATGGTTCCCAAAATTAGGGGTACATCGAGTCGACGATACGGTAAATTTCATTTTATTATTGTGCATTTGATCGAGTTTTTCTCTGTTTTTTTTTACTTATTTTGTTACATATTTTAGGCGAGAGGAATCTTTTTGTATTCCCATGTTTGTAGGTTGGATGACCAAGACTCTGTCCGTATCCAACCAATATTGTTTTTTTTGGTGGTATGCATAGGATTGGATCGAATAATTCAACCGAGCTTTTCCAAAAATTGAAATGCTTGAACAATCCAAAAAGATAAAATTATTTGAAAACAGATGTATAATACAAAATGAAAAAGTCACGACAATGAGCTACGGAAACGAATTATGTTCTGTTCTAAACATATTTTCATTTTGTGTATAATCTACATTATCCTTTTTTTGTTTTCTTTCAGACAATAATGCTGTTTAGGAGTGGACAAGATTTCTTGTTTTCAAGCTCCGACTCACTTAAAAAGGTAATTTTTAATCAAAGTTAAATTTCATTTAAAGGAAAAAGTAATTCTAATTCATTAAGTGAACGAAACTTCAAGATTCTCTATAATAATAATACGTTGAACCAAAATATCATGACGAATCTAAAAGTATCCAAAAAAAGGTAAGGTAGGTCCAACAATATTATTATAACAAAAATAGCGGAAACAGAACAAGCACAGAAAGGCCATAGAGACGTAGTGGTTGGGCTGAATTGGGAATGGCTATGAAAGCATCAACCATCATCTGACCGAGCCGCACCTGAGAGGATGTGGTCAGATGCAAACCGTCCGGTTCAAGAGGTAGGCCCATTGCGTCAACACAATGCACGTTCTCAAGCTCTGTCTCCAATTGAGCTTTTCTCACCGCGTCAAGATATGGTCCAGCGCCTGTTGCTAGAGCCACCTTTTGTTGTTTAGGTCCAAAACAACAAAATAACAAAAAAAACATATTAGAAGAATCTATTGTCATTATTGTATTGTTGTATTTTGAAATACAACGGTTAAAATTTGTAAATAATAAAAATAGAGAGTTTTTTGGCTTATCTTTAAAAAAAGAAGAACTGAGGAACTATCGAACAATAAATAGAGAGTTTGTTACTCGATGAGAACAAACATGATTCGAGAGCGTTTTGGACAAGAGCCTTGGAAAGCAAACTGAATTTCTATTTCGATTCCCATGAGAAATTTACAAGAACAAAGAAAAGACGAGTGTTTTAATCTAGAGCTAAATTGTAGTTGAGAATTGTGTAAATAGTTGGAATCTGGTCTTTGGCGTCCTTGTTTTATAATATGAGACTGTGTTTAACATCTCCGTTTACTACGCCTGGTTCACCATGAATGATCTTTAAGTCTGAGGCTCCGTCCGTTAGGTTTATGCGACTTAACTTACCGGTTTGATCGAGTTTTTGGTTTCGATGGATTGACTAACGATTCTGTATTTAATCATCTTTTACCGTAAATGTTCATTCCAATGGGTTTTTCAATTCGGCATGTGTTACCTCGTTATTATCGTTTGGTTTCTTTGATTTCACTATATTTTTTTACTATAAGTTTATTAGACCCAATTTATTGGAGCGGGATTTTAAACCCCACAATTGTCTATTCTATAATTTTGGTTAAAGACCAAAAAGTCAAGTTGAAAACACTACAACCTACAGCCTGGATTGGTACAATATTTAACTACAGCCTGGAATAGTACAACGAGTAACCACGAAATCATAAAAGATAACTAAAAAATAAACGGAATGGAATAGTGGAATGCATAAAATACATTAAATCCATAAATCAACATTATTTGTGATAAAATAACTTCAAAACCGTCATTTTGCAAATTTTCAACTAATTATGTTTTTTTCTCACTTAATGATTCTTTTTTTTTTAATTTCCAAATTTTAACTATCCTAATATATTACCAATCAAAATCTCTATAATATTATTTAAGAATATATTTTTAAAAATGACTTTTGTTTTGTAAGTTATTACATGAAATGCTATTACAAATAACAAAAAATAATTGAAATAGGAAAATATATAATAGTCTTTTAAAATTATTGATTAGAATATGGAAAGTATATATTTTGTATTAAAGAGGTTATTTATTATTTCATTTCTTAATTATTTTAATATTATATATTTTAAAATAATAATTAATTTATATATATTCAAAAAAAAAAATATATTCAAAATCTTGCTATATTTTTCACTATAATTTATTATATTTTATTTGAATATATATCAAAACAAAAGTTGAAAAATATTTTACTAATTTTATAAAAAGTTAGATACAAGAAAACTATGAGCCTGATTGGTAACAACTGTAGCTTTCGGTTTTATGTTGTGGTTTTTTGGCTGTAGGATTTTGGCTGTGGCTTTTTAAAAAGTGAAAAAGAGGAAATATGAGCTATGAAAATATAGCTCTCTACAGCAAAAAAAAAGGATACAAATGGCTGTAGGTTTAAAAATCTATAGAAATCATGATTAGAAACAAAAATTAGCTGTATAAATAAATATGGATGTGTGCAGCCTCTAAAAATCCTTCCAATCAAGCCCTATATTTTTTTAAGAGTTCGTAAACTAACCACAAAAAACTAGAGTCTTTTAACGATACATATTAGAATTATGTTTTTAAGATTATAAGTTTTTACGGGTTAGCCCGAATAATATTTTAGTTCACAGCAAAACGGGTTAAGTAGACAAATTATTACAAATTGACAGCTTTATCTATAATCAATAATCATTAGTTAGCTATATTGTAAAATTTATATAAAAAGTAATTTTTGTGAATTTCAAAACAATTTATTTTAAAAAATTACGCCGCGCTATAATTAGCGCGGGTTAAATCGTAGTCTTAATTTTATTTTAAAACCTTAGAATGACAATTTTATTTTGGTCTCTGGCTCTCTAAACTTACGGAATCACTAAATATAAATCGACACTCCACAAAATTCTATAATACATGGAAAAGTCTTATAATTATTTTGATTACTAAGCAGAGCTTACATTAGTTTAAGCAACGTACCTGGACAATAGGAAGATTTGGCTGATGTAAATCACTTCGAAGATCATTGAAAAACTTTACTAGTCTCTTCTTATAAACCGAAGCATCTACCATATCCACCGTATCCGACTCACCCTGATACCACAAAACTGCTCGGTACGAGCCGCCGCCACTAGCCACCGCCGCAGCTTTCGCCCTCCGAACCATCTCCTCGTACAAAAACCCACCCTTTTGCCATTGGCTTAGTTTAGTCCCACCTATAGAACAAGGAACCAAACCCACCTTACCAAACCGGTTAACCACCCGGTTTGCAAATGACATCCCCGGTCCAACACCATTGGTCTTGTTAACATCAATGTCAACGTGAAGTGGCTCTTTAGCTACTTCCCACTCGAGCTTGGCCGTGAGACGGAGGATCGAAGGGTTTGATCGACATTCCCGCGGAATAACGCCGTCCCACACGGTGGTGTTTGTGGCGGTG
The DNA here is from genome assembly GCA_002933935.1 of Eutrema yunnanense. Classification (NCBI taxonomy): domain Eukaryota; kingdom Viridiplantae; phylum Streptophyta; class Magnoliopsida; order Brassicales; family Brassicaceae; genus Eutrema; species Eutrema yunnanense. The sequence continues at coordinate 847,529 of PKML01013385.1, read as the reverse complement.
TCGTTATAAACTCCGCCTCGACCCGCCATGTTGCTTTGACCGGCCAATATGAAAATGCTGATGTTACTTGGGATGGTTTGGGATTGGATTTGTGGTGGAGATAGAAGAAGAAAGACGAAGAAGAAGAAGATCTTGTTCATTGTTTTCGAAGTTTTGGAGATTGAGATCGAGATCCAAATTAGAGTTGAAGTAAGGTGCAAGAGAGAAGAATGTTATTTTTCTTCTTATTTTGTCTCGTTCTTCTTATTTACTTAAAAATCTTTGTTTTCATTTTTACATTAAGAAGACTAATTAGATTGGCCTTTTAGACATTAGTTGATACTTTTTCATACGCAACTTGATCTTTTACCAACTGATTTTTGATCTCGACACCTATATACGATTTTAAAAGGCATTTCCAACCACAACACTATAAATTACACCATATTTTTTGTAGTTTTAGCATCAATTTTTTTCTTCTTCTCTAACTACAACACTAAATATCACATTAAAAAGAATTATTTCCTATTTTTATATTATTAAATTTAAGATTTTCTTTATTATTTAATAGATTTGATAAATATTTATTATTTTTATAATTAATTCATTAATTTTGTAATTTTATATTTCCAATGTTTTAAGCTTATTATGTATTTTTAATCAGTTTTTGAATTAATTTCCATATTAATTAAAATTAAAAAGCAAATTTTTTTTATGATTTTCATTACTGATTATTATTATATTATTGAATTAAAGATTTTATTTATTATTTGATATTTATTTTATTTATCATTTTATTAATAAAATAAGTGAATAATGTTTAGTATCATGAATAGTGTCACACCAAATTTAGTGTAATACTATACATAACATTATATTTGGTGTCCCATTGAAAAATTCTTGGTGCTTTTTGGTGCAAAAACTACACCATATTTAGTGGGGAAATTTTAAAAAATACCACTTCCTCTACCTCACTTTACAAAACTACACCCAAGTAAAATATTAATCAAAACTACCCTCATTTAATAAATTTCTAACCATTTTGCTTTTAAACCTTCTTGAATCGCCAAGAAATTTGAATTACTCTGTGAATATGGGCGAAGCAGAATCAGAAATCGCTTCCGCAGATTGTCACCTTCTCTACAAAATCGCCAAGATCCTGAACGAGACTCACACGTCCTACGCTACTCATAACTGGAAGATGAAGGAGCTAGCCACCGTCCGGTCAAAACTATCTTCGTCCGATTCCGGTGAGCCGTCTTCTGTCCGTCGATTCTCTTCTGTGTTTTTCAAAACCCTAACCCCTCTTTTCGTCGCTGCCCAACGGAGAACGGTTCATGGCGGAATTTGCTTGTATTCGTGATAGTAATTCCGATGGTGATTCCGAGTGCGACGAGTTTTTGGGTGAATTTCTCAAGTTCTTAATTGATGGGTCTGTGGCGGCGAACATAAAAGCCAGGTTCAGCGCTTTCCAGATAATTCTAAGGTATAAGAGGATTAGGGTTCCTTCTCTTCATGTTTGGAGTTTATTCAATTCGGTCGATGTGATTTTAGATTGTGATTTTAGATTTTGAAGATGACATGTGTGGGTGATTGAGATTTTTGTTGTTGAATTCTTAGTCAATTTCATGGATTGTGTTTGATTTGTTAGTTGAATTCTTCGTGGATGTAGATTTGTGATTGTATTGATTTTAGATTTTGGAGATCACATTGTCATTGAGACATTCGTACAATATATTTATATGGCCTTATAAATCATGTGGATTTGTAAATTTGAGTTTTGTGTGCTTGGTTCAATAACTTTTGAAAGTCTTTCATAGTTATAACGTGGATTTGTAAATTTGAGCTTTGCCTGCTTGGTTCAATAACCTTTGAAAGTCTTTCATAGTTAAAATGTGGATATGTAAATTTATGAGTTGATTTATAGGACCTTGTAAACCATATTTATTTTTATCAGGTTACAATGATTGAAATTTACTCGGTATGTGGAAGATGAGAGTTCAAAAATGGCACCTCGGATTTCATTATTGATTATGAAAGAGGAAGCTCAATTAGTGTCATCAAAAAAGAACTTCCTCCAATGTTTATTAGGAATGATAGACAAGTGATATCATTTATGAACAAACTTAAAGATATTGGAGAAGTTAAGTTATGTGTTACATTGATAGAAAGTAACAATAAAAGTAGCAATGAAGTTTCTAGCATACCACCACA
>PKML01013385.1:752277-845261 GCA_002933935.1 Eutrema yunnanense | reverse complement strand
CTAGTTTTAAAACCATATAAAACCATGTAAATCCTCTTATAAATGCGGCATTACTTGATATTGGTTTTTTAATTGAATTTATATGGTTTTATATGCTAGTTTTAAAACAATATAAAACCATATAAATCTTCTTATAAATGGATATCCGTTGCTTAGTTGAATTTATATGGTTTTATATGCTAGTTATAAAACCATATAAAACATTATTGGATATTGGGTGTTATAATTGAATTTATATGGTTTTATATGCTAGTTTTAAAACCATATAAATTCGCCGTCTCCTGGATCTTTAGTCTTTTCACCATCTCCAGCCTTTCCACCATCTCCAGGATCTCCAGTCTTTTCACCATCTCCAAGATCTTCAGTCTTTCCACCATCACTAAAACCATTATGATAGTGATCTTTCTCGGCCTCCAAAAGAATGAATGATATAATATTATCAATAATAATCCCAAAAATCAATCAAAATTTCAGATATTTGTACTTAATAGCTTTCTTTCACTTACTTCCTCTTCTTTTCCATCCCCTTCTGTGTTAACACCAAAGCCTTCTTGATTACTTTCACGTCTTTCTTCAAACCTCCAACTATCTTTAGTAGCATGTCAATTTTTTGGCTGTCAGAGAGAGGAGGTGGAGGAGAAGGAGGATTGTTTGGCTGATTGTTTCTGCTATGCAGATTTCCAATTTAATCTGATGCAACATATACATCTACCCATTCCTGGAGCCAGTCGTTTCTCTTCATTCGATATCCTTGCTTTACTAGTTCAATAACCCCTTCAAAGTCTTTGTCATCAGGATTTGTTGGTGGAACCAAATGTATGTATTCATTTGGGTCTCCAACGATAGGTTTGACCAAAACCTGCGAAGATAAAACAAAGGCAGATGCCATTTATAAACCATAAACCATTTATAAGGGCTTTTAAACAAATCAGAACACCAAAAACTATTCATTTATAAGGGTTTTTAAACAAATTAGAAAACCAGAAACCATTCATTTATAAGGGCTTTTAAACAAATCAGAAAACCAAAAACCACTCACGTTTTTTTTGGTCGGAAGAGATGAGAAAGAAATTGACTAGAGCGTGTGTTTGTTACTCAGGGTTAAGTTTGTCTTTCACTTTAGCATATGGTGTATTTTTGAAAATACACAGCGTCTAATGGTAGTTTTGAATTGTGGTGTCTCCAAAGTTGTATTTTTGAGATTATCCTTTTAGTGTTGGAAAAAAAATTTAGTGTTTTAATTTTCTATTGGAGATGGTCTAATTATTTGTTAATTAATAACATAACGGTAAATTGTGATATATAAAAAAATAAAATAGAAATTCATAACAAAATGACGTACTCTCACTCAAACCAAGAGGAATCATTCCAATGTCAAAATCCATAAACCGAAATTTCCATTCAAAAAATGAAAATTATTTTTGGAAGTTAATTGGATTTTTACTTTGTTCACGATTTTCTGAAAATCAAAACTAAATGATAAAAAATGATTTAATAGGTCGGAAAAAATTATCCATACCAATTTTTTTTGGATCGCCCACATGTACAAATTATTTTAGGTGTTTCATATTTAGATGAAAAAAAAAAAGTTATTAACAAAAAATAATAAGAATGGAATGATGGATTCCCTTTCTTCACTTCTTGCTTCCTTTGTATCGAAGGATGTTCATGTACTTGAGAGTATGTAGTTCATGCATGAACAACAATTATTAAACGAGATATGTTATGTTTTGTCCCTGTGAGATATTCCCACAAGTAGATTTATGGTATTTGTTATTGAGCAATAACAAAAACATTGTTAAAATGAATTGACTTGGTGATAAAAATCAACCAATATTCATGGTATTCCATCAAACATTAATATTCATTCTTGTGTGAAACATTGGGATGTTCCATAATAGCTAATTTTGGATTTGAGAAAAAGCTCCAAAAGTTAATATAAAATAATAGAGAGAGAGGGAGAGAGAGTTCATAAGCAGCAAAATTCTTAACTCCAAGTTTATAAGAGTAGCAAAAAGTAGAAGACAATAAACAAATAACAAGGTTTACGTTTTGCATAATATTCTGAAATCACCATTAACTAATAAAAGTAACCAAACACAAAGTGAGAAAGAGATGGATTTGGCTCTTCAGCGTTTGCCACCACCACCTCCTGACTTAGGACCACCCTTTGCAGCAGCAGCCTTGGGGATCTTTGCCTGAATCTTCTGTTGCTTAGAAGCAAACTCTGCCTTCTTAGCCTTCTTCTCATCTTTGGTCTTCTTGATTCTTTCCTTGATCTCACTGTAGGATCATCACACGGCAATCACTTTTTGAAATCAAAGAGTTGTTCCAATTGAATGAATTGAGAAAGAAAAACTGACCGCAGATTAGCTTCTCTTGCTGCATCACGAACTTCTGGCTTCTCAGCTCTCTTCTTCTGAATCACTTCCAAGGTAGCACCAACGATGGACCTTGAGTATGGCTTCTTGGTGGCACGTCTTCTCTTCTTCACAGCCTCTTGTGCTGCGTCCTAATAACATCAGAAGTGTGATCAGGATAACTCTCATAATCCAAAGCAGAATCCAAAATACTCACCGGACTCTTGCCAAATAAAGAACTTTTTTTTCAATCCACAACACATAAATTTACCTTCTTGTGCTGCTTTCTGTACATGGCAGTCCATGTAAGCTTGGATGGCTTAAGCTTGTTGTGGAAATACCTTTTGCACTTTGAATTTGCAAACAAGAAAACCTGACCAACCATGAAAACAATGCCAATCCATTAAAGAGACTAAAGATCAAAACGTTTGCTAATTATAAACATCTCTATTTAATGATCCCAAAATTTTTAATAAGAGCTACCTGAGAATCAGATCGGATAAATCTGATTCCCCTTCCTGGGTAAATCTTCTGTCCACTGAAACGACAAAGTTCTGTCCTGCATTCCAAAGATAACCAAAGAATGAGACATAGCAACTAGATAAACAAGTAAATGATCATTGGGATTGAAAAAATCATGACAGAAATGAATAATCTAATACCAAATAGCTTTCATAAATCATCACAGAAACATGTAGGAAAATGAATTTAAGGTTAGCGAAATGATACACCGGAGAAAAAGGGAGCAGAACCAGATCCAGTTACAGCATAACATAATCTCATCTTCGCACAGAAAGCCATGAAATTACCCAGATTTTGACCACCAAACTAACGAGAAAGCAAAAGATAACTCAAAACCCGATTGAAACGATGAGACACAAAAGATAGTATCCCAATTCACTAAATCGATCTCTCCGATAGTGAAATCATGAATCATTGCACTAAGCGATGACAATTAGACGAAACAGCAGGCACTAATCAAGAGAGAGAATGGGAGATTTGATTACTTGAGAACCATGGTTGCTGCTGCTGCTCCTCCTCTTCTTCCTCCTTAGGCTGCTCCCGAAACCCTAGACTAGAAACCCTAATTCAATCGATTTGTTTATATAAGAGACGACAACGAGAGAAAGCCATTTTCGTGTATATATATGTATATTTAATTTCGTTAGCCCACACTTTATAGCCCACACTTTATAGCCCATTATACAGGCCCATAATTTCGTTGGCCCATACATTTTTTATTAATGACGACGTCAGCAATCTCCTCAATCATGTTTTTCGCATTAGCCGCCGGTAGAGGGAACTTGTCGCTCGAGCTTAAAACGGCGACGTATCGTAAAGGTAGATGAAAGTTTGAAGAAGTAGCTAACCTCTGTGTCTGCACAAGCTTCCAGAAAGAAGAAAATAAAATCAAAGAGAGAGAGAGAGAGAGATCCAAAAAATCGGATTCAATCGTCAGAGAGAGAGAGAGAGATCCAAAAAATCGGATTCAATCGTCAGAGAGAGAGAGAGTTTGTGTTTCCCATTGCGTCTGGATCGGTTAATATGGAGGTGGAGAAGCGGAGCAGCGACGGTGGTGAATACACGTCGGAGGACGAAGGGACGGAGGATTACCGGCGCGGCGGTTACCACGCCGTGCGGATCGGAGACTCCTTCAAGAACGGTCTGTACGTTGTCCAGAGCAAACTCGGTTGGGGCCATTTCTCCACTGTCTGGCTCGCCTGGGACACTCAATCTTCTGTACGCTCCTCTCTCTCTCTCTCTCTCTCGCCAAATTTCTATTTGCTGATTTTCATACGAATTGCTTGAAGCTAATCCTTACAAGGAGGTAGTTCTGTTTCGTTAGTGAACAAAATATACTTTGAAGATGTTTGGAGTGTTATATGAAATGCTTTAAATGTTAGTTTCGTTGCTTTGTTTGTGTGATTTCTTACTCGTATCGAATGCACAGAGATATGTGGCTTTGAAGGTGCAAAAGAGTGCTCAGCACTATACTGAAGCTGCCATGGATGAGATCACCATATTGCAACAGATTGCAGAGGGAGACACTGATGATACCAAATGTGTTGTGAAGCTGTTGGATCATTTCAAGCACTCAGGTCCCAACGGGCAGCATGTATGTATGGTTTTTGAGTACTTGGGAGATAATCTCTTAACCCTCATCAAGTATTCTGACTACCGTGGCTTGCCTATTGCCATGGTTAAGGAGATTTGTTATCACATGTTGGTTGGTTTAGACTACTTGCATAAACAGCTCTCGATCATACATACTGATCTGAAGCCTGAAAATGTCTTGTTACCGTCAACCATTGATCCATCTAAAGATCCCAGGAAGTCTGGAGCTCCTCTTGTTCTCCCCACTGATAAGGATAAGACAGTTGACTCCAATGGAGATTTTGTCAGGAATCATAAGAAAGACGTACATCGAAAGGTAAAGCTTTCGGCTCAGGGAAGTGCAGAGAAAAAGGGCATTATTGATTCTGAAAAAGTTCATAAAGTGGGATCATCGGTTAATGGAAAACCGAGTGCTGCAGAGAAATCGATTGAAGAAGACTGTCCTTCTACTTCTGCCACTAATGGATTAGATGGTGGCGAGAAAGTAAAGCAAGGCGGTAAGAAAGGGAGTCGATCGAGTAGACGGCACCTTGTGGCATCGGTTGACCTCAAGTGTAAACTTGTTGACTTTGGTAACGCGTGTTGGACATACAAACAGTTCACAAGCGACATTCAAACGAGACAGTATAGGTGTCCAGAAGTAATCCTTGGATCTACATATTCGACATCGGCAGATCTCTGGTCATTTGCGTGCATATGTTTTGAGCTTGCCACTGGAGATGTACTTTTCGATCCCCATAGTGGAGACAATTATGATAGAGATGAGGTATGCCTAAGTTCCTACTGTCTTTTTACTGCATGGTATCTACATATTTTAGCTTTCTCTTCTCTTGTTTGGTGGGATCATAGTGTGGCAATGAGCTTTCAGATCTATTCAATTTTGTTTCTGGTAGTTTGGGGAATCTAACTGATAAGCACTATAATAGTACAAATAACTGAAATAATTAGGTGTATTTGACCAATTGATTAGTTTTGGGAGCCTTTGGTCTTTTAGAGAGATTTGGGACTCGGAAACAAACCCTAAACTATTCTCAGATATTGTTCGTTGTTGTTTATCTGTAATTTACTTTTTCTGGCTAACAGGACCACTTGGCTTTGATGATGGAGCTTCTGGGAATGATGCCGCGCAAGGTAATAGACTCATTAGCAGGCTGTTAAATTACTAAGGCCTTCTAAATTTCAACTCTTTCTCTGTTGTGTTTTGCAGATAGCTTTAGGAGGCCGCTACTCCAGAGATTTCTTCAATAGGCATGGTGATCTTCGACACATCAGAAGACTGCGTTTCTGGCCGATGAACAAAGTCCTTACCGAGAAGTACGAGTTCAGTGAGCAAGATGCAAATGACTTGAGTGATTTTCTTGTTTCGATTCTTGATTTCGTCCCGGAGAAACGACCAACTGCGTCTCAGTGTCTTTTACATCCCTGGATCAACTCTGGTCCTCGCTCTCTAGAACCTTCACTCTCACCTCAAGACCAAAAACCCGAAGCCAAGCTCGATACAGAGAGAAACAAGAGAGAGAACGAGGAGCAAGAAGCTGTCGAGGCTAAAATGGGGAACGTCGCCATATCATCCTCAGAATCCAAACCAGGTACGAGCCAAAGCTCCTCTCTTAAGCAAGCAATTTGACTTCTGAGATTTGCCTGTTAAATTCCGTTCCGTGATTGAGCGAGGGCAAATTGTGATTTTAAAAATCGCGTCCTGTGCCAATGAGAACTTGAGCCAGAACCACCCCAAGTTGTTTAATAGAAAGACAGAAACTTGAGCTCTCGAAAATTTCATATATGCAAAGTGATATCCTGTCTGTATACTTTCACGAATCCAAATACCCTTATTCACATTTAACATATATTTTGATTGAATATACACATCTTCCAAGACCTCTTCTGATTTGAAAGAAATGGCTTAATTTTTCATGTCACTAGCTGAATAACAAAACAACTATACCTTAAAAGCGCAAAACAGAAGATTTTTATTTATTACAAAACAAGATTGAAAAAACAAGGCATATGACAAAAGGAAAGAAACTTTCTTCTAATCTTCGTTTTACAAAAGCCAAAAGCCCAGAGCATAAAACGCAGTGTTTTTTTATATCACAGCTTGCCTTTCTCTTCCACGGTGACTTTCCCCTTCCCTGCCTCTTCATCCATCCCTCCAACGTCGTTAAAAGTTTGACCAGACATCTGATCAGACGTTTTCAGCGACGTCGCCACTTGTCCAGGCCTCGTGTCTTTCACGTCAAACCGTCACAGCCGTCTTCCCCGAGCCTTCGTCTCCACGCGCCGCTCGGGTCTCATCATCAGACGGCGTCGTACCAGCCAGCTTGCTCTTTATCGCTCCCGCCATGTTCCCCAACGCACCCATTATCGTCCCTTTCTCTTCTTCACCTCTACAAAACAATTAATTACATTTACAATACTCCTTTTTTTACATGTAATTTCATTTGAATATTTTTTATATAGTCCAAAATCCAAATGTTGTTGTCACTTTCAAATTAAATTGTTTAACCTCTCGGTGGTCGTATCTTTGGTCTCGCGGGCTTTTCCGGCGGCAGACTCGGTCTTTTCTTGGCCCTTTTGGCCAGCATCGTCTTTAAGTTCTTTGCCCTCAAGTCTCATTTCTTCCATTTTTTGCCTCGCTTCTTCTCCTGCCTCGTCCATTTTTTCCTATTGATTAACAACAACTGATTGTATTACACAACAAGTATATAACTGGTTAAACACATGACTACTCTTGGATATAGAGAGAGCTAAGCCTATACCTTGGCCGTATCTTTGGTCTCTACAGCTTTTTCCTTGGTTTCTTCTGTCTTGCCTGACAAGAAACCCATATCTCTCTTCGCCGTGTCCACTACACTATCTTTCAGTTCACCGATCTTGCTCACTCCTACGTCTTTCCCTTCTGTCGCCTTCTCCGCCGTATTGTCTTTATATTCGCCCATTTTCTCCGTGGTCTTATCTTTTGCTTCCCTTGCCTTATCCGCCGTTTCCTTTGCTTTCTCTGCCGTTTTATCCTTAGCTTCTTTCGCCTTATCCGCCGTGTACTCTCTGTACTCAGCCGTCTTGTCTTTGGCCTCAGTCGCCTTATCCGCAGTGTAATCTTTATATTCACCCATTTTCTCAGCCGTCTTATCTTTAGCTTCTCTCGCCTTATCCGCCGTGTAATCCGCGGTTTCCTTAGTCTTATCCGCAGCACTATCTCTAAACTCTCCGGCCTTCTCTGCGGTGGCATCTTTCACCCCCGCCGCCTTCTCCGATGCAACCTCAGCTCCGTTTCTCGTTGACTCGGCCGCATCATGACTTTTCCCGATCACCGCATCTTTAGTTCCCTGCACTGCCTTCATGACGGAGCCTATTAGGCCGGGCCTCTCCGTCGTCTCCTCCAAGGATGAAGGATGCTCCGTCGTTGTCGTCTTCTCCGTCACCTTATACGTCACACCGCCTTCTTTGTTGATGTCTCTCAAGTCATCCGCTGCGAGCCTCGTCGCGGCCTCAGCTCTCTCGGCCTTCGCGGCTTTCTCCGCCTCTCGTTGTCCTGACGCCATGATTTGTTTTTTTTTTTCGTTGGCTTGGATTCCAATAAATTTCTGATAGATTCTTGATTTTTCCTAAAAAAATTTGAATTTTTATTCGTTGTGTTTATTAGTAATATTTAGAGCTGCTTTGTTGATTACTTGATTTTATAGCAAGCGTTTTTGGTTCTAATGAGATGCCACGTGATTACATCGCTAAAGCAACAACTGCCACGTGTGATTTAGTAATCGTTACTTATTTTTCAAGTATCCTTTTGGGCGACACGTATCTGAGAAGATCGTTCTAGCGAGGAACCATGCCATGCCACGTGCAACAATAGCTTTTGATTTAACGTGTAAGCAAGCAATTATGGTCGGTTAAAAAGTACTCCCTCCGTTTCTTTATATAAGATGTTTTGGCTAAAAACACAAAGATTAAGAAAATTATTTTTCTTTAAAAAATATTATTTAATATACAAATTAAAAATAATTTAGCCAATTAAAAAAAAATCTACAGAATATAATTGGTCACACGGTTTTTAATAACTGTAAAAATTGCATTAAAATATGAGAACATCTTATATTTTGAAACAAAAAAAACCTCCAAAACTTCAAATATAAAGAAACGGAGGGAGTAATACAATTAACAAGCACACTTTCTGATTTGATGAATTCGAGACTTACGGGTTATGATAATGCAGCAATACTAATACAAATTATTAAATCACAGACTTTGATCTTATTGTATACTACCATAAAAAAATATTAAGAAGAGATGGCTTGATTCAAACATTAAATAGACGACAAGTTTTGTTCAGTGATTTGTTATGAATTCGCAAGTGAATCAAAGATGAATTCGTAAAACAAACTGAAAAAAACGATTGAGCAAATACTCTTTGGTTTAGAATTTTATTTTAATTAATGGTGAAAATAAATGTTTACAAATTTTAAACATCTTTAACTTGGGAAAAGTGTATTAAATTAGAATATTTGGAGACAAAGCAGTGGCATTCTATGATAATTGCAAAACTCTTTTTAATCATCTAATGAAGCGTCGACAAAAAAAAAATTAATCTAATGAAGCAATATTCATTCCAAACAAATCAGATTAAGGCAAATCACATTCTCTCGGTTTATATTGATGGTATCATGATTCATGAGAGCTTTGTAACTAATTTCTCTTGCAAGAAAAGCCAATGTAAAAGTTGATAACCTAGCAAAACATACAAAAATAGAAACTAAGCAATATGTTATCTTTTGGATTTTATTTCTTTTGAACTGAACGTTGTAACCTATTCTTATGAATGAATCACGTTGTGGAACAAAAAAAGGAATCCTTAACAATTAACATAAGTCTCAAACTCAATACAAGTATATAACTAAAAATATGAATATTTTATCTTTGACCCGTAGCTTTCCTATTCCTTTCGTGAAACCGGTTAAACTCTCTTATGGGAGAAAAACTTCCTACTAATAATGCAGACTTAGCCATCAAATAATCGTAGAAAAGTCAGAAGAAATGTCATTCACTAACATGCCCGAAAGCCAAGAAAGAGGAGAACGAAAGAAAAAAAAAACATAATTAAACGAAAAATTGAGAGAAAACTTCAAGACCACATCTACACACGATTTCGCCTCTCAAAAATCTTTGATGATTATTTATTTAGAAAACAATCACCTATATATAACTATGTACATCCATAAATAGCTTGCTTTAGATCATTTATGAGATCATTAATTATTCTTTTCTTTTGATCATTTATGAGAACACCAAAACAAAATGGGAACTAATTCACATTGTCGTCGTCTTCATGGCTTTATTTTGCTTCTTGCTCTGTTTCTTTCCTCTGTGCTAGGTTTAGCTTCAACGATCGATGTTTCTTTCCACGGTGACCGGGAACGTAGTCTCTCTAGCTCCGTGCCTTCCCCTCGTGGTGGATCTAGCGAATATACAATTTGCGCCGATCATAGCGAGGCTAAGGATGGTAAGCCAATTGCATTGAATTTTGATTGCAAAAAAGGATATGTCATGTCAAAGATCAGTTTCGCCGACTATGGCCAATCTACGGGTAGGTGTGGAAACTTTAAACGCGGTAAGTGTGGAGCAAGCAATACCTTGAACATTGTCAAAAAGGTAAATACAATTAAACATTGATAATAATAATAATAATTTCAAGTAATATTCTTCTTCGTCTTCTTATGATTATTATTATGTTTGCAGAAATGTCTTGGGAAAGGGAAGTGTGAGTTGTTTGTTCCGGACAAGATCTTTGGTCCGAGCCACTGCAAGGGAGCTATTAAACTCGTTATTGACGCTACTTGTAAAAAAACTTAGGATTTTTAAGTGATTCTTATTGCATTGTTCTCTTTTCTTGTTTTGATAAAATGGTTATTGATAATATATATTTATTGTTTTTCAATAAGGATCTTTAAAATCAATATGTCAAATTATGATAGTTTTATAAAGAGTGAGTCGAAAATAGTTCTTTTAAACTTCTTTGCGTGTTTATTTCTCTTAGAAACAACAAGTACAAGAAGAGTTAGATCGTTCGGGTATTCTTCTAATTCACGAATCTTAATTTTACAAACTCTTGCTCCGTCACTTATATTGTTCTTTTTAACATTTCATTGCATTATAGACTCAGCATTCAATTAGAATCTTTTCATATACACTATTTTTCTAAACAAATAAAACTCTCTCTCTCTTTTTTTTTTTCTTCTTTTAATGTAAGATCTGTTTAAAGCTATATTCAAAAATTAACAATTATATGGTTATTTTTTTAAAAATATATTTTTTCTTATAAAAATGTCAATGTTTTTTTACAGAAATTCTTAAGTAGGGCCCAAATATTAATAAAATTCTAGATTTATATTCATAAAGTGCAAAAACTCTTCTTTTTTTTTAGATAGCAAAAAGAGAGAAAAAGCGGTATTGAAATGGAATAATGGAATGACACTTCGATAGCAAGACTTAGCCGATGTAGCTCTCAATTTCTCTACCAGTTGTCTCAACTACGCTAATCAAATGGAATCTAGTAATCAAGCCCTCGTCTGTTGCAGCTTATATATGCCGATCAGTTTGGACTCGACTGATCAGTACAAAAATGTTTCAACTTCACGTTTCTTTTTGGGGTCAACTTCTCTTATCTATTTCCTTTAAAGCTTGAATCATCTCTCCATCTTAGATATTCGTTTTTTTTTTAATCTCTCTCGCTTGTTATTTTAGAATTTTTTGGATTTTAAGTCACCAGAATTTGGTGGCTAATAAACAAACCGATGATAATGGAAAGCTCAAACTGATAGAGTTTACTATGGTGTTTTGGTAATTTTTTGTAAACCAGAGCTTACATGCATGATTTACCATTGTTATTGGCTTCTAAGGTTGCCACATGTACGAAGTGTACGAGACGCTAGGGCTCAAAACTATACGCTGCAAAATCCGTTAGAGAACAAATGAAACAGTACATCAGAATAAAGCTTTTTGAAACATTGCTTTTTTTTTTTTTAACTATATGGAACCAGGTCACAATGAAACAACTATTTTTCAGTTGTAAATTTGATCCAATTATCATGGACGAGATGGACGGTGTTGCGGGAAGACTCATAGTTATGAATTTGGAAAATGAGATGTGTCGAAGGAAACGGTCTAACGACTCTTAAAACTAAGAAGAGGGCCCATCCTGTTCTTGAGATTGCGTCTATGTGGCTGCAGCACTATGAGCAAAGTATAGTATGTCTGAATGTGACACTAAATGACTTATGCGAAATACAGATTCTATTCTTTACAAGTTTAATGATGCTTCGGTATCTAAGTGTACATGTTTTTTTCCATTTTACAATTAAATAAAGCTATGAAACTATTATTTTAATCAAGTTTAGATCTTTGTTTTATTTGATGATTCCATACATGTTTCAGTTTTAAATTTATTTATTCTGATGCGTACGTAGTGTTTATGGTAATCGTTTGTATACTACTTTCCGTCATTGTTCTATACGCCCAAAATCTTTTGCAATGCCTTTTGATCAGGTTCATTTTTATCCCCTGTTATGATTTGTTCTTTGAATACAATGGAAGATATGCCAATGCACTATATAAAGGTTATGCCTTCAAGGATTGTGTACAACCTTAGAAAATGACAAAACTCGTGACCCGGTCCCGATGTGTAGGATCAGTTATTGTTTGTTAGATTATCGTTTATTAACGTGTTACCTAAGGTGCAAAGTGTTTGTTACACTTACAAGTTGCATGCAATCTGACAGTAAAAAGCTTAGCTCTTTGCAGGGGCGAAAATATTATGCACATGCACCCATAATATTTTTTAAAATGTATATATATATTTTTAAAATATTTATATGCACCTATAATAATTTAGAACGTGCATCCATTATAAAGTTAGATAAAGCCCATAAGAAAAAACAAAACAAATTAAATATATTTAACAAGATAAATCAACTTATCTCATTTAAGAAAACAAAAATAACTTAAACTTTAAAGCCCACTAATGTTAGCAAAATTTGTTTTTATTAAAATCCATAATTAATATAACATTATATTTTATTTAATATTAGTGCACCCGGTAAAAAAATATTCTAAATCTGTCCATGGTTCTTTGCATTCTGGTATCTCTCCAAGAATAATGAAAAATGGTATGATATGGCCAATTTCGGGTGGTGAATTTGACAGGCTAAAAAATTAGTGTTGGTTTTGATTTTGATGGGTTATGATTCTAGAGCTGACATTGAAATTATGTTTCAATTCAAACCAACCCGTTTTGGCTATATAGTATAGAGAAACTCATTTGTGTCTCATCTTTGACATTAAATATATATGGGAGACTATAGAACACAGAGAGGGTAGACAAGTTTATAAAATGGTAAAAGTACTCACCATAACACTTTGTGTGGATTTCAAAAATATGACAAGGGATGTGTCAAAATTGAGAATGATTGACATGATTTTTAGTTGGAGATGCAAATTCGTGTGTAGATGTGAACACGCAAATACAATATTGACATGTTTTTTAGGTTGATGCAGCAAATTAGCATTGGTGTGTGTTGTATCGGTTATTAGCACACCGATATAACTTATATCTTTATCGTATCAAGGTTCGGAGAATTTCGTTTAGGTTAAAGTTTTAGGTCGACGAATATTATAATCGAGTGAGGTCGGTTTGAATCGAGATGATTACACTGTTCTCTTTCAAGTGAATAGTAATATCGGTTCTCTCTTAATCTTTTTGTCCCCTTTTACAAATGAAGGTACTCCTCTATTTATACTAAGTTTAGAATGGCGGTTTAAGGCCTTTGAAATCCTAATTCGTACGGTCGGTCAGGATGAACTCGTTGGTCGGGCAGGACGATTGATGGTGGGTCAGGACAGATCACATGGTTGGGTAGAGTGTACTGACCGGTCTCGGTGGTAATCCACCTAATCCTCCTCGTACGGCTGATCTGGATAGGCTCTGTTTGCTTGGCGGGCCGATTGCTTAATGGACCGATTAATCGGATGGGCCGATCTTGATTTTGAGCGTGGGCCTTTTAAGGAAAATAGGGGGTTGCGAGACCCACCTCCAACAATTGTCTCCCCCAGTTCGGCGAAGGATGAGGGATATCTTGAGTTCGGTGAAATTATAGGGTCGGTAAGACTGTGATCGAGATCGGCGCTTCTCGTGATAGCACTCGGTGGGCTTCTTAATGGGCCCTCGCTCGTGACTCTTGAGCCCAAATACTGATGCGCGGGAAATGAAGAGTCGTTTTGGCGCGCGGGAACCGAAGAGTCGCCTAGGTGTGGGAAACGAGGAGTTTTGTAGATGTAATCATTGTGTCTCCTCGGCAGTCGCGTCCTTTCTTCTATATAATCTCCCCTCTTCGCTCCTCTTCCCTTCACTTTCCAACCAAAAAGAAGGTATTATTCTCTCGTTTTTCTCTCTCGGCTTTAGTTTATTGTTCTTGATTTTGTGTCGTAGTTCCGTCGTGTCGCCGTAATCTTGAAAGAGAACAGTGTAATCATCTCGATTCAAACCGACCTCACTCGATTATAATATTCGCCGACCTAAGACTTTAACCTAAACGAAATTCTCCGAGCCTTGATACGATAAAGATATAAGTTATATCGGTGTGCTAATAACCGATACAACAGTGTGTGAGCTTATCATTTACAGTTTACAAAACCAAATGAGAATGTGGGAGATAAAATTTTGAGACTTTTAACAAAGCTAATATACATAGTGTGAAAGACTCATCATAGTAGTGTAACTGTGTAAGATAGATTCAAAGGAAAATATAACGGTTTTTTTGGCAAACAAATATATCTCAAAGAGGAAATTGGGAGAGAAAAAAATAAAGATGATTTTCTTATTCCTTTTTAAAAAATAACTCAAACAGTAATCAGATACATTCTATTTTATATATAATAATAAAATACTTTTAAGAACTTAATACTTGAGTAACAAACGTTAATCAATATTAAAATGTTACTGAAAAATAAAATGCATAAATAAAAATCCGCGCGTATGCGTGGGTATTGACCTAGCACAAAAATAAAAGATTGAAAATTGAACACACTAATCTTAGAAATTATCTACTTTTTTTTTTTTTTCAAGTCAACAACTACTAATATTAGTTTCATTTTGTCACACGTACTAAATTGGTCTTATATATTATTGTGATATTGGTTCCATAGTTAGATCGAGTGATCCAAAATATATATTATTCAGTTAGAATTTCCCACAAATGATAATGTAAACAATTGATCAAATGAGGTTTTTTTTTTTCACTGGAAATGCAAACCTATTAATACAGTAATTGTGGAAAAGTCAGAAGGAATGACCACCTCCGAAAACCAAGTAAAAAAAAAAGAGAATATGATTTAACTTCAAAATTGTGAGAAAACTTTGTGGCCACATCTACACACGAATTTGCCTCTCCAACAAGCCTATTTTATTGAAGTTTAACAGAAAGTTAAAATAAAACATTATCAATATATAACTATACATCCATTAGTATTCTACTTAAACATCTTCGTTATCCTTGATTATGAGACCATAAAAAAATGAATACTTCACATTGTCATCATGGCTTCATTTTGCTTCTTGTTTTGTTTCTTTCATCTGTGTTTGGTTTCGCTTCAAAGATCGACGTTTCTCATGATGCAAGACGCATGCAAATCGACGGTGACCAAAAACGTTCTCTCTCTGATTCCAATCGTAACGAGTTTGCTCCGTTTGGAGATTCTCGTCAACATGGCAAGGAATATTCATCGTGTACGAATCACAAATCTGTTCATGGTCCGATAACGCGTATTTTTTGCAAGGACGGATATGTTATTACAAAGATCAATTTCGCTGATTATGGCAACCCCACTGGTACATGTCAACACTTTAGACACGGCAATTGCGGCGCACCAGCTACCTTGAGACTCGTCGAGAAAGTAAGAAAGTTTTGATTCGCCTTTTTTTTTTTTCATGGGGAGTAAATTGTAAGATATTTCAATGAATCTTTATTGTTAATTAGTATTACTCCTATTTGTGCAGAATTGTCTTGGAAAAATAAAGTGTATACTTTTTGTTACGGACGAAATGTTCGGTCCAAGCCATTGCAAGGGAGCTCTTACGCTCGCGGTTGAGGCCACTTGTACAAAGAAATAGGTTTCTTGTTTCTTACATAAGGGTTTTTCTTAAGGGATGTTTATTGATTTTTCCTTTTTTTGGTTTTGATCTACGTTGTTGTTGCCCATATTTATTATCTTACAACAAAGGAGGCCCTTTGATGCACGGATCTTTTTGTTGTCGATCATGTTTCAAAGATATATTTATTAAAGGTTTGTTTATGACGCATATTTACTTTGTTGTATCATAGACGACCAACTCAAAATATTTTTTTTATAAATTATTATTCTACGTTTTATATCATTTATGATGTGAGATTCTTAACATAATGTCTTTTCTACCTTTCATTTCGAAATAATCTAATTATATGATCAATTTTGGATCGATTCTATCTGACAAGTTTTGGATATTAAGAAGATTTCAATATGGATTGTGTCGGAATTTTTTTTTTTTTTTAATTACTAAGAGGTTTTGGGCCGAGGCCCGTACATCTCCAGGCATGTGACCAGAGCATTTTAAATGGTTCTGTCCCAAGCGTCACTCGATCATGTGACCTCAAAACTTTGCCCATGATATTTTTACCAGTTGTCGGAATATGTTCAGATTCTGTATAAATTTCCAAATCAAAACCAACTACTATTAGTGTACTGATTCATGTTTCTTATATTGTCTAACTCTCATCTAACTTTTGGCTGGAACTCCTAACATATCTTTGTTCCCTAACTATGGCAATTCCACTGGTACATGTCAACACTTTAGACACAGTTTGTGGCAAATCGCATGAATTCTATAAAAATAAATGTACTCTTTCGTAACCTTCTGGTTACTTGACCCACCGATTATCCTACATCCATGCTCGAAAATTATTGGTATTTGAAGATATATTTAGAGTAATTGCAATTCGTAGCAACCAATAAAACCAAAATTAACTGATATATCTTGGCAACTATTTATAGTGTATAACATTTTTTATTGTTTCCATTATTTGCAAATGACATGAGTGACTTATATAGACAAAATGCATCGGACATAAAAAAAAAATGCCGACCATTTTCTTACCAAAACTCAAACGTATATATATAAACGGCTAGAAACGATTATATTAATTTTCATCAATGGAATGGTTATTTGGAATTATGTTTTGTAACCCAATTGAATCACATTTGTACGAATTTTCTTACACTTAATAAATATAAAAAAGACTGCATGCTTGCGTCGGTTGTATAACCGATGCTAAACACAAAAGAATCCGACGTTATAATTTTGACGTAAATCTTGACGTCACAATTGTTTAACCGAAGCAAAAAATTTTGACGTCCGACGATGTTACGTCTCTTTAGAACCCGACGCTATTACTTTGGCTTTCGTTAAATACTAGTCATGGGTATTCGGATATTCGGTTCGGTTATGGGTATTTCGGATAGAATTGTTTATGATTCATATAGGTACCGAAATGATTTCGGTTCGGTTTCGTTTCGGTATCGTTCGGTTCCGGGTATTTCGGGTAAAAAGGTTTAGAAACCGGAAAATACTCGAAATTTTTCGTGTCTTAATCGGTTTCGGGTATTTATTACCCGAAATACCTAAAATATACCCGAAAATCCGAAAATATACCCGGAAACCCAAAAATATACCCGAAAACCTAAAAAAAACTAAAGAAAATATACTCATAATATCAAAAATATACCCAAAAACCTGATATATATTTAATATTTTGGATATATAATTATATTTCGGGTAATTCGGATACCCGAAATTTATTCGGTTCGGTTCCGGTATTATCCGATACCCACGGGTATCAATGAATAGGATCCAATATTCTAATTGGTATTTTGGCAATTTCGGTTCGGTTCCGGTTCGGATATTTCAAATCGGTTCCGGTTTTTATGCCCATGCCTATTAAATACCAACGTTAACTACTAAAACAAACGACGTTAAAAGCCTTGTTATTTGTGGTGAAATAATTATGATTTATGAAGCCAAAGAAAGTCATTTATATAAGAAAAATGTTATTCTTTTCATTGAATCAAAATGCAAAATCTTATTAATAAGTAATCTTAGAAAGGTCAGAAGGAATGTCTTTTCCCCCATACCTCCGAAAGCCAAGAAAAACAAAAGAATGGAAAAATAGAACTACAATTTGAGAGAAAATTTCGTG
Organism: Eutrema yunnanense; assembly: GCA_002933935.1. Taxonomy (NCBI): domain Eukaryota; kingdom Viridiplantae; phylum Streptophyta; class Magnoliopsida; order Brassicales; family Brassicaceae; genus Eutrema; species Eutrema yunnanense. Next base: position 827,512 of record PKML01013385.1, on the reverse strand, counting down.
GCCACATTTTACACTCAAAATTCGCCACTCCAAAACTTAACTAATCCACGTTTAACAAAACTCAGAAAACAAATTTCGTATATATAACTACATCCATAAGTAGTCTACTTTAACATTCGTTATCCTTGATTTACGAGAACAGAGAAAAAAAAAATGGATACTTCACATTGTCTTCGTCGTCATGGCTTCATTTTGCTTCTGGTTCTGTTTCATTCATATGTGTTTTCTTTAGCTTCAAAGGTGGACGTTTCTTATGATGCAAGAGGCATTAAAATCCACCGTGACCGGAAACGTTTTCTCTCTAATTCCAATCATCACCCTCGTTACGAGTTAGGGGAAACTCATCAACATGTCAAGAAACATATGGCGTGTCTTGGACCTGAAGCTAGTCTATTTCATTTAACGGGTCTTGCTTGCTTGGACGGATATGTTATCACCAAGATCAATTTCGCTGACTATGGCAATCCCACTGGTACATGTGATGCCTTTAAACATGGTAATTGCGGTGCACCAGCTACCTTAAGGCTCGTCAAAAAGGTAAAAAAAAAACATATATATTAATAATATGTTGGTTCGCTTTTCCTTCATGGGGTAAGATATTTCAATGAATCCTTATTGTTAGCATTATTTGTGCAGAATTGTCTTGGGAAAAATAAATGTGAACTTATTAATGCGGACGAAATGTTTGGTCCAAGCCACTGCAAGAACATTTCTAGCCTCGCGGTTAGAGCCACTTGTACAACAAAGAGATAGGTTCTTTTATTTCCTATATAAGTGCTAATTTTTATTGGTTTTTCTCTTTCTCGTTTTGTTCAAGTTAGTTGTTGTTTGTCATTTGCTATTTTGCAACAAATAACGGTCTTTGATGCATAGATCTGTGTTGTCGATCATGTTTCTAGGACTATATTACATCATTGACCTAGTCAGGCTTTTGTTTTCCTATTTAAAGTTTATTTCAACGCATTTTTATTTTTTATAATTTTTTAAATCGGATCAATTTTATATTGGATGGAATCAGCGTACGTACGTGACCAATTTTAGATCATATCGATTTAACCAATATTGGTTTGGATTGAACCACAATGTGTTCCGATTTTGATATCATATTAAGTTTCACAAATTTTCAATTCAAAACGAATTAATTATAAATGAATTGGTCCGATCTTATTTCTTAGAGGGTATTAATAGTATTTTAGTTCACTTAGTTGATTAAGTCCAAATCCTGTAGTTTTTTTTGTATATTTTTATATATGTGAGTTATGAGTTTCTAACCGTGCACACATCAAGTCACTAAAAGAAATAGTTTAGATTCTGACCACCATTTTCGTCGGAAATTAGTTAAAAATACCACGCTTCCATCCAATTTTCGACAACTTTCTGTTCAAATGCCAACTATTACTCGACGACACCAATATGGTTGGAATGTAGTCAAAAATTTCCAAAAAATTTCCGACCACATATGACATATTTTGAATGAAAACTTCCGACCACATTCTGATTATTCTCTTATTCATCATAAAATATGACTGGAATGTGATATATTTTCTTGTAGTGATGTCTAATACTGATATGTTGAGCTTATATGAATCTGAATTGCTTTCACGGTTAAATCATTTCTATTCTTTTTTTTTCTCTCTCTCTATTTCTCTCTCACTTGATTTCACAAAGAGCGAGGAAGTTTAAATGGGAAAACTAAATACACAACACGAATTTGAAAACCAATTCTGGTGAATTATATTTCAGTGGAGATAGAACATCCACAAACTTAATACTTTTGGAATATCGTAGTTTACAAAGCGTATAAATGGTGAATTACGATCATCGGAAAACAACGAATGAACTCTGGTTAATCAAATGAACACTATAATTTTCATTAGTTGGGTTGAAGTGTAAGAAACACAAATGAAATTTCATGACATGTTTAAATAGAGAACATAAATAAAAACTCATTTCTGGCCTATACTATATAAGTATAACAATAAAATCAATTAGCAAAGACAAAAAAAAAACTAAAGATCAACAGATAATTATGAAACCAATGAAACTCACTTCTACGAGAAATATGTTAATTCTTTTTTTTTTTTTACTGNCCCCCCCCGGAGGACCCTCCGACGCCATCCAGACGGCAGGGAACTGCCGGAGACCCTTACGTGCGGCTGATGCTTAGAGAAACCCTAATCTCCCAAAAAATCACCCTTGCTGACGTGTCTATTTTTCCTCAATTCTGAAAAACTACTATTCATATTAGGTTATTCTTTACTTGAATAACTACTATTCAAGTTACCAAACAAGTCAGTTTAGTACAATATTAATAAAATTATATTTTAATTTATATTTAAAAATAATTCCAAAAATTCAAATTATAATTTAGATTAGTTTGAATTTCCTTAAATATATGTTAGATTAATTATCAAAAATCACAAAACCAGTTGTTTCTTTACAAAAATAATAAACCGGATATTAATTTAGATTTAATTTAAATATTCAAATGTAAATAATATTCTCATAATGACGGACATGATAAACGATATGTTATTGTATATTTTTATCATTATCAATCAGCCTAAAATTTTAAATATTTGAAATTAGTAAATATTTATATTATACGGTAATATGAACGGGCATGTTAGAATTATGTTTTTATAATCGCGGTCATTCCCGGATCAATATGAACGAACGGATTAGAATTATGTTTTATAATCACGGTCATATTTCATACTAGAAACAATTAAATCTACAAAAAATTATATCTAAACACAAAAATAAATCTTTGTCACTTATTAGAAAAATTAATATCTAAACTCAAAAAAAAATTATATTACAAAATTTTGTAAAAACAAAAAACAAAAATTCTCGTGCGGTCGCACTGGGTATAATCTAGTCTATTATATTAAAATGGAGGGGAAAATAAGTAATCGAGGAAAAATCAGAAGCAATGCCTTTTCCCAACACCTCCGAAAACCAAGGAAAAAAAAAGAAGAGAATGAAAAAATAGAACTACAAATTCAGAAAAAAAATGGTGGCCACATCTACACACGAATTCGCCTCTCCAAAACTTAACTAATCCAATTTTATTTTGTTTTTTTACCTATATATAAACATCCATAAATAGGCTACTTTTTGCCCAAAAAAGAGTAGTCTATTTATACATTTTCGTTATCATTGATTATGAGAATAGAAAGAAAAAAAATGGATACTTCACATTGTCTTTGTCGTCGTGGCTTCATTTTGCTTCTAGTTCTATTTCTATTTCATTCCTCTGTGTTTGGTTTAGCTTCAAAGATGGACATTTCTGATGATGCAAGAGGCATCAAAATCGACAGTAACCGGCAACGTTTTCTCTCTAATTCCAATAAACATAGCGAGGAATACACCAAGTGTACAATGCAAGATCCTGATCCGGGTGACCTTACGCGTATTACTTGCGATAAACCAAGATATGTTATTACAAAGATTGATTTTGCTGATTATGGCAATCCCACTGGTACATGTGGAGAGTTAAGACACGGCAATTGCAGCGCACAAGCTACCTTGAGGATCGTCAAAAAGGTTAACAAAATTAACGAACATTAATAATGTGTTGGTTCGTTTTTTCTTCATGCATGGGGAGTAATTAGTAAATAATATATATTTCAATAAAATTTATTGTTAGTATTTTTTTGTGTGCAGAATTGTCTTGGAAAGAAGAAGTGTGCGCTTTTGGTTACGGACGAGATGTTTGGTCCGAGCCACTGCAAGGGAGCTCCTACGCTCGCTGTTCAAGCGACTTGTACAAAAGCTTAGGTTTCTTATTTGCTCCTTAAGGCCTTTTTTAAGTGATTCTGATTGCATTTTTGTTTTCCGGATCAAGTTCTTGTTGATCGTTAAAGGAATTTTTTCAATATATATAAGGGTTGATGCACGCATCTGAGACACACAACATGGCCAATACTATAAAAGAACACAAACCGATATTCTGCATTGCGTAATTGACAACCATCTAAAGAATTAGCCAACCTAATAAACCAAATATATATATATATATATATATATATATATAATTACTAAAAAAGTATAAAAATATAGCCAATTGGTGAAATAACCAAAAATGGAACAAAAGTTAGTGAAATAGTACGTTGACTCAAAAAATCGGATCAGTGAACAATTATATTTCTTACGTCACAAACAGCTGTATCAAGTTATAACATCAACATAATCGGAAGTATCTAACAATCAGAAGTATGACATCAACATAATCGGAAGAATCTAGCTAACAAGATTCAAACCATGAACATTTACATATAAAATCCATCCTAGATCCAGCGGTCTCCGCGTTCGGGTTTTTAGATTCGGTAAGGGACGGCTCTCAAGGAAGTTGGGTGGTGATGACGAGTGATGCAGGGCGTTAAATAGAGGAATCGGTTATGTTCTTTTGGCTTTCTTGTCACCGTGGAGCTGGTTCCCGAGGATGTCCTAGCAATTTTGGGAATGGTGGTCGGAGGCGGCTTTTCCGATTGCTCATTCAGACTCCTATCCCGCCGATTGCAAATTGGTCTGATTGGTAGTACCGGAGATCCTGTTACTTCTCGGAGAAACTGTAGGTTTTTTTATTTATCGAGGTTTGAGGGTTGGTCTCAGGAGGATGCTCGCGGCAACTATGATGAGGACTCTATTTCTTCTGAACTGCGACAACATCGGGATGGTCCGCGTTTTGACGTGTGATTGCTATTTTTTATCTGGTTTCGTTTGATATTTTTTTTGTGTGTGTCTCTCTATCCATTTGTCTTATCCGTTTGATGGTTTCTGTTATATCTTTTGTTGCGGCTTTGTTTGGTTATTCGTAGATTTTTGGTCGATTTGATTTTTTTTGTTGTATCTCTGTAATCGTTGTCAAAATTGAATATAGTATAAAATTTAACATTTTACTATATAAAAAAAATCCATCTTAATCAAGTTAATCCAAGATCCAATGATTGGCATACTCATACATAGTAAAAGAGAGAGCTAGAGAATGAAACAAAACTCACAGGTTACATAAAAATAAAAGATAAGGATGAAAGATTCTTCTCTAATTGTCAAAGTAGAGGTAGAAATGAATCTTCATCAAAATTGTTTACAAGGGTCTAGATCCGAAAAAAAGCTTAAGAGAAAATAAAACTTAGGTTTATCTATTTATATATATTTTTTTGTTTGTCGACTATCTATTTGTATAATTTAATTGAAGAGTAATACTACCTTTTAGTATATTTTATATCTTGCTTTATAATAAAAACAAATTTATCCCTTTGTATCCCAAAAGGGTCAAAACATTTAAATAAAATAAAACAAACAAAAAATTTTATTATATGTTTCGTGTTCAACGAAGTGGCTTCGATCCTTGACGTCAATACGAAAACACGAAGAAGAAGAAGAAGAAGAAGAAGAAGCTTGGAGACAAATATTAGCCTCCAATGGACCTCAATCGCAAGCACAAGGTACCTCTTTCTTCTTATTCTTCCGCTACTGTTGAACTTAATACCATTTTTGGATGCTGTGTTCTGATCATCTTTTTTTTTTTCACGAGAGAGATTCTGATTATCGATTATGTTTCCCTTTCGGGTCGCTTTCGAATTCGATCCCAACTCTCACTTCTTTTTTTTCGCACTGAATTTTGGTTTTGGTTCGAAAATTTGTCTTGTGAAATCGGTGGGTGGATATGATAAATTGATAACTTTCTCGATGTGAAATTATCACTTTTCTTCGGGAAACTTAGGGTTCTTAATTATTATAGCACTCAGATTTTGGATGCCTCAGTTTGGAATCAAATCACAATGAGTTTCCAAAGGGAATCAATTAGTTTCATGGAAACTTAGGAATACAGAACTGAAATATCTGCTTTGAAAAATGTCCTTAATTGGTGCATGATGATGAACATGTGATTGTTGAAACGAACTCTCATCAGGTGTCCCTCAGAGGCGCCAGTAGTGGGGAAATATCAAGGGATGCATTGCTAGCTAAAGTGTCACAAGAGAGGGAGCTACGCAGTTATACGAGACGGGCTAACGCTGCAGCACTTTTTATTCAGGTTCTTCGATCTGTTGACTTTGGCTTGAAGTGGTGAACAGAAATTACCCCCATGTGTTACCTTTCTGAATCTCTCTAAACATCCAAGCAGCAGTGGTTAAAAAATATCTTTATTTGTCTGTGAGAGAATGTTTTGTGTAGTTATGTTCTACCATCAGCATTTATATGGTTATTCGTATTGGAAAAGTGGCGAAGCTTGTTGTCATCGTTTCCAGTACATTGTTAGAATTATTCTGAGTTGGAATCCTATGGATGTCATTTGTGGTTTATTGGGACTTTATCTCAGCTACATAGACGGATGCATAAACTTACACCATTTTCCAATACTTGTAGAGAGTTTGGAGGTCATACATTGTGAGAAAGATGGCAGCTATAGAGCTCCGAGAGGAGTGGGAGAATTCACTGAGTTGCCGTTCTGATACACTGACTACAAGTTGGGTTTCAAGCAGAGTATTGAGACCTTTTCTCTTCTTTATCAGATCTTTGTCTGTCCAACATCAAAAGATACAGGCAAGAGATATACTCTGCATGCAAACTTGCTTTACGATTCTATTGGAGAGCATCAACTCTAATGGTATGATTGTTTTTCTGCATTCGCTGGCTGTGCAAATCAGAACAGAAATAAATCTTACTTAAGTGGATGCTGCTATTGTCTTTTGCAGATCAGGGGTACAATTTTTGTTCACTAGCAGTTGGTACATTTGAAGAGAGTAAAACATGGGCATGTCAAACACGAAGGCTGGTTTCTCTCTGCTCTTTCCTTCTCATGGAGTCTAGTTATTCACAGGAAAGGATAAAAGATGTTCTTGGTGTCAATGCCCTTGTATTACGTATCCTTATTGTTTTAACTGATCCCAAAAGCTGGAAGATCGTTACAAAGGACAATTTTAAAGATGCAGAAACAGCTGGAAAGATGATCATTCAGTTTATTGGGAGCTGTAAAAGTGGATATTACACAGCAGCTAGAAGATATATCAAGACATTAACCAAACATACAGATGAGAGACTATTGATTACAACAAGTGCAGTAACTTTGGCCCTACGACCATTCCATGCGAGACAGCCTGCTTTTGTTGATGACAATCAACCAGACACAAATTTGGCTGTTGAAGAATATGTTTCTCTAATACTGACGATTCCTCGACTTGTTTGCTGCCTGCCAAGCGCTCTCATACGAGCACTGAAGCACAAGAGCATACTAATGCCAAGCTTTCACACTATAGTGGTAAAACTCATAACAAATTTCTTAGACCAATTAATTTCTTGTCAACGTCTCAAAATAGAATGTAGAGAGAATGGGTTGACTTGTTTTAAATCTCTGTTTATTTTTTGGATGAACTGGTTGCGTTTTTCCAAACAATCGAAGTACTTATTAAAGTGTGGCAGGTGACAGCAGATTTTGAGGGACAAAATCTTGACCAGAATATCGGAAATAGAGCATTCAGAGAAGCAAAGTTGTACCATGGAGATTCCTTCTGTTGGATGGGCTATTGGGAACATTATATCCCTGGCATCAGTTAGTGAAACCGATTTTATGGACCCACAAGAATCCAATCCAGAGATGTTTTATGTCTTGTACGTTCATGTTATTGTGACTCTTGCCGAGAATCTCTTGTCTCGGGTTGAAAATGTTGGAATTCAGGATAGTCATCTTGATTTTGAGGCCACATCAGATGAGACTGGGAAAGGAGAAAATTCTGCGAAGATATCGTTTGTGGAATTGCTTCGACCGGTGTGTCAACAATGGCATCTCGCAAAACTGTTGGCAGCTTCTGGGAAAGATATTCGTGTTATAGTAGATAAAGATGCATCGGCGAGTAGTAAGAAAGGATCAGAAACACTAGAACTGTTTGATATTGCACGATTCTATTCGTGCATGTTGAGAATTTTCGGCGTGCTGAATCCTGTTGTAGGGTCTTTGCCTGTCCTTAACATGTTGTCCTTCTGTCCTGGATACGTTGTCTCTTTGTGGAGCTCTCTAGAGAGTGTCCTACTCCCTGAAAATGGTTGCACTGCTGACAATTCATCTCATGGACCTGTTAAAACTTCATGGAATACAAGAAGTTCTTCTGAGAACAAACTGAAACATCTTAAGAATGACGGATTCAACAAGTGGGTGAATGTGCTAAACAAGTTTTCTGGTAAATCACCGGGACCGCTGGAACGTGTGGAGTGTGCTAGTGATCAACCAGGATCAAGCCAGGTTAAAGGGTCAACTGATGATGTGTGGGATGTGGAAACTCTGAGGGGTGGTCCTGTAGGTATCTCCAAAGATGTGGCATGCCTACTTCATCTATTTTGTGCAACCTATGCGCATTTACTCGTTGTTCTTGATGACATACAGTTTTATGAAAAGCAGGTAAATACACAACATGTTTTCCTGCAATTTATATTTTATTAGTCTGATATTTACTAGAGGTTTGTTTTGGCATGATATAGGTTCCCTTTATGCTAGAAAAACAACGCATAATTGCGTCAATGCTTAACACACTCGTGTACAATGGATTGTTGCGAGGCACAGGTCCTGAGAATAGACAACTGATGGATACTGCTATCAGATGTTTGCATTTATTGTATGAAAGAGATTGCAGGCACCCTTTTTGTCCTTCTGCCTTGTGGCTCTCACCTGGTAGAACTAGTAGACCTCCAATTGCATTTGCTGCAAGAACTCATGAGGTTTTACCTGCCAGTGATGTTTTTACGTCTCCAAGCATGGGTTCTGTTATAACAATTACTCCGCATGTCTTTCCATTTGAGGAAAGGTACTTTTACATTAATTACCCTTTATAGCCTTTCCATGTCTTTTTTGTGCTACAATAACTTTCAACTAACTATTACCTGTCTCCTCACTTTTCTTTATCTGTTGAATAGTGTTTATTTACATGTTTTGTTATCCCTGCAGGGTCCATGTGTTTAGAGAGTTTATAAGCATGGATAAAGCTTCAAGGAAAATGGCTGGTGAAGTGGATGCACCTGGTGCGAGGTCAATAGAGATAGTCGTTCGTCGAGGTCATGTGGTTGAGGATGGATTTCAACAACTGAATTCTATTGGTAGCCGGCTAAAATCCTCCATCCACGTCTCGTTTGTGAATGAGTCTGGCCTTCCCGAGGCTGGCCTAGACTATGGTGGGCTTTCAAAAGAGTTTTTGACTGACATAACAAAAGCAGCTTTTGCTACCGAGTAAGCTCTTCTGTATGTGTACTTGATTCTAGTGTATGGCGTTACTTGTCCAATGGGTTGAGTTTTGTCTTTATTGACATGCCCATTTTATTCTTTTCCACAAGGTATGGGTTATTCTCGCAAACCACTACTTCAGATAGGTTGCTTGTTCCTAGCCCATCTGCTCGGCACCTTGAGAACGGGATTCAGATGATTGAGTTTCTGGGAAGAATTGTTGGAAAAGCTCTATACGAGGGAATACTTCTGGATTACTCTTTTTCACACGTTTTCATCCAGAAGCTATTGGGACGTTATAGCTTTATTGATGAACTATCAGGGCTTGATCCGGAGCTCTACAGGAACCTTATGTATATCAAGGTAAAAACCATCACAGGTGATAAATCTATCACCACATATGTCAAAATTCAATCTTGTGTAAGTATCACAAGAGAGGGTTTCTGAGATAGAGGCTCTTGTTTGTATGCAGCAATATGATGGTGATTTGAAGGAACTCTGTCTGGATTTCACAGTCACTGAAGAGTTTTGTGGGAAAATGAGCATATTTGAGCTCAAACCCGGTGGGAAGGATATTTCAGTTACGAATGAGAACAAAATGCAATATATTCATGCAATGGCGGACTATAAACTCAACCGGCAGGTCTCGTCTCTTTTTCCCCGTTTAATCTAAGGTCAATCATCCTGCAAAAAATATTTACTAATGAGGTAATCATGTTGTCCTATGTCTTGAATGCAGATTGTCCCCTTTTCAAATGCATTTTACAGAGGATTGACCGACCTTATATCTCCTGCTTGGCTGAAACTATTCAACGCCCATGAATTTAACCAGGTGTGCGGCTTTAGTGTAATGATTTCTAGAATTTTTCTATTGTACAAAGCTACTGTCTTACAAAAATAACTTTGTGCAGTTACTCTCTGGAGGAAACCATGATATTGATGTTGATGACCTAAGAAGGAATACAAAATACACTGGTGGTTACACTGATAGCAGTCGAACAATCAAAATCTTCTGGGAGGTAATGACTCAAATTCAGGAGCCCTGATCTCTTATTTTTCTCCCTAATCTGTATGCCGATTTGTGTCATACGCAGAATTTTTGCGTTGTTTGTTTAATTTCTCTCTGGGCATCCTGTCTCAGGTCATGAAAGGGTTTGAACCTAGTGAACGTTGCATGCTTCTCAAATTTGTGACTAGTTGTTCTCGGGCACCACTCCTTGGTTTCAAATACTTGCAGCCAACCTTCATCATCCATAAAGTTTGTTTTTGAACTTAAGCTTCTTAAAAATTTATGTGAATTTTTCTGTTTGGTATTTTTTCCCTTACATTTGTCCTTTTACATCTTCTGAAGGTTTCTTGTGATACCTCTCTTTGGGCTGCTATTGGAGGACAAGATGTAGAAAGGCTTCCATCTGCTTCTACGTGCTACAATACTCTTAAGGTGGAGTTTCAATTGTTCTGTTGTCTACTTGCGAAGATTCATGTACCTGTTTTGTTTAATCTTTCTCTGTGGATGGCTTCAGCTTCCGACGTATAAACGAGCAAGCACTATGAGGGAGAAACTATTGTACGCGATTACTTCAAATGCAGGATTTGAACTCTCCTAGAGACCTCGACCAGGTACTTATCCTGTGATGCAGCTAGACCTTTTATCAATTATTCTATTCAATGTATATTGCTCGTCAGTAATATCACTCGGGATGGTGCAAATAGTTTTTTTGGTTTTTCTTAAGATATCGGGAACTTGGTACTTCTTGGTAGTTGGTATATGATAATCAACTAAGCTGATATGGAAACTACTCAAATCTTATACATGTTTAACCTGGCCTGAATGTTTTATGATGTTCACATATCAGTAAACTTTGACATATTTATAGCTGCAATCAACCTTAGAAATGCTCCAGAGATAAATTAAAAACACAAATTACCAAAGATCGTGATCTTCTCTAACAAAGCTTAGACCTATAGACTCATCACACAGACCAGATCGGTAGTTTCTACATTCACACATACACACACACACACACACACACTCTTGTCTCTCTTATTTTTTAGTTTATGAAAGTTAGATACATCGTCACACACACATATATATATATATATATAGAGAGAGAGAGAGAGAGAAGAGCGAGAGACATAATGGTAGCTATTTGTAGGTATACAATTTGAATTCAATCCAATCGAGATGGAATTCAATTCAAGAGATTAGAGAAATCCCTTGACCCAATAGTTGACCAGCCAACAGCTCGTTCACAGCCTCTGTGGGATGAAATCCATCCCAAAACACATATCCTGTGGCATTTGAACACGTTCCTAGGGATAGAGAATTGCAAAGGAATGATGTCTCTATTGTTCCTGTTCCACAGCATGCCCTTTTTGTTTCAAAGAATCCTGTAATTAGAAGCAGTTTATATAATTAAAAATGTTAATGGTATCTTGTTAGTTGCCAATAAGATTAGTTATCTGAGAAGTTCTTCCTCTGAATATTTAACGGTATCACGGTTTTAAGTTGAATAAGTATTTAAAGTTGCGTATGCAGGGGCATACCATTGTCATATGGGTTGGTGATGATGTCCAGGAGAGGTTGGTAGGCATTAAAGGCGACGAGCTTGAGGCCCGAGTGTCTGTTCATCAATATCTGGGTTGTGGTCTCAAGTTTGGTGTTGAACATGACAGCATCATTATTCAGCCTCTCGACACAACTCTTGTTTCCTGAACCGAAAAGAGTGATAGCTGCAGGCAGGCAACCCATTGGTGGTAGTGATATCACTCCGATTCTCCTTGCTCCTAGTTCATACAGATTCTGTTACAAGCGACAGTATAATTCTTGTTGACACACAAAAAGGGTAAATAACTGAACGAGTTGTTTGTTTCTTGTAAATTTGCACGTTCATACAGTTGCCTTGTTAAGAATATTAGGTTTTAAAGTTTGTTACTAAACTTGAAAGTACCTGGATGAAGTCTGAGTAGGATCTCATGAGAATATCTGAGAATTGATCAGGTGTATTTAGGATGTTGAGCAGAGGATTGACGTAATAGTTCTGAAGAAAGTCACTAGATCCCGCGCTCAAAATGTGGATAGCTTTAGAGAACAGCCCGCGTGCTTTCTCCCTCCCAATCATGCTCGTCACTCTGTTTTGATACGCCCTGTAATAGTTCAGCTGTCGTGCTAAGGAGATCGCGCCCTGCAAAAGGAAGAGCAAAGCCTTGTGGATCATTTCTTGGGCATGTGTGTGTTGATGTTTTACTGTGTTGTTTCTCTTACAAATGGAACAGATGTGGCATCATAGTATCCTGAAGAAGCTGATGCAAAGTTGGCACCGATCAGGAGATTCTCGTTACTTGCTTCTCGGCTTAGGAATGCAGGTGGGTATGAAGAGAAGCCAAGGTACTCAGCTAGACACGAGTCGGAAGATAAAAATCAATTGGATTAGGGAGAGAGAAAGCATATGAAGGTGAGAGAGAAAGAGAGAGAGAGAGGTGTGGTTTTATAAAAAAAAAAGGTCACCTGAGAAATCTACAGCGAGTTTTCCGTTGCAGAATCTTCCGGTGGGTCTTTGGTTGATGAAGTCTCTGCCGTAAGGAGGGAAGTTTGATTTAACAATGCTGAATAAGTTATTGTTATTGCCAACGTCAACAATGGAGTCACCGAACATGATGAGTGCAGGAACAATGGCTCCTCTGGATTTGCTGAAGAAACAAGAAACCAAGAGAAGAACTCTAAACCCTGAAACTCCCATCTCTTGCATTCCTTTTCCTTCTTGTCTATTGCAATCTGACCGTTAGGACATAGGGAAGAGAGAGGGGTAGATAGAGAGTTATTAGTGGCGAAGAAAATGGAGTTAAGAATATGATGCATGTCATACAAAGATAATCATTCTCCTCATGCTTATGTTTAAGATAAAGAAAACGCATTTGTTAGTGCAATAGAGTAGGTGGAAACTGTATGTGAGGCCAATCTCTTTGGTCATTGGTCTTGGACCATGGGCAACAATACTTTTGCATCCGAGGTTCGAACCAAAACTTCCGTCATAGCGAGGTTTCCACCATTGGGCCCGTGGGAAATGCAACAAAGTCTTCCTTTATTCGATTTGAATCTCGAATCGATCGATTGTTTGGTTTGAACTTTTTAGAGGGTAGTTATATTGACAAGAAGACGGGGGGATTGAGAGATCATCTGTATTGATTAATTGATTGCTCAATTCTTCATTAGTCTAATTTGGTTCTTGTTGAACCGTTGGAGGCAATGAATATAGGTTCTTGGTAAGAGAAGGAAAACAAAGTTGAATATTTGCAAAAATATGATTATAACAAAGTGTGACCTCCACCAACTTTTTGTTGTTGTTGTGATAATGTCTCAGGTAATGTGGCATCCACTTTGCGCACCTCAAAGATTGTGTTTTTTTTCCCCCTCAAAGATTGTGGTCAAGCAATCATGTCTTTGTTTTTGTTTTTTGTTTCCTTCTTATATCGTGCTTTAAGCCATCATTGTTCTTTTCTTACTTCTTGTGCATATAGTCCTAGAAACCCCCAAAACAAACAGTTAAACCTTTGCTTGAATATTATATTCAAAAGCTTAGAAATTTAAAACCCAAAAGGGACTTTTCTACTTGATAGAAGGCCCAGCACCAAATAAGAGAAAATGGCCGATTTTGATACAAATTTTAGCTATGCATTGCCTCTAAACACGGATTAATGTAGGGGTGACAATTAGGACCAAAGCCCGAGGGTCGGTCCGGTCCGGTCCTGAAAAATAGCGGGTTCGGGTCTAGAAATATAAGCCTGAAAAAAATCAGTGTTCGGGCTAGTGTGTTTTTCGGGCTTAGTCCGAACGGGCCCGGGCTAGCCCGAAAAGCCCGGAACTTTACATTTTAATTAGTTAGAGATTTTATTTAAACATTTATCTTTCTAAAAATAATTATTTGACATATTTTTTATACATTTCGTGATCTAGTTACCATTATCATTCATCCATATTTACTTTATTTTTTTAGAATCATTTTCTATAGACTTTCAATGACATTTCTATATGATTTATACATGTCAAAACTTAATATTATTATTATTTTTTATATGTACCTCTTAATGGTGATGAAGATTTAGAATACGGTGAGTGATATTCTAATCTAAACTCTACTACATAGATTTAAATTGTTTTGATTTTATGTTTTATTTGGTAATACAATTTATTTGAATTTTATTTGTTTTTTTGGTCAAACTTTTGCTTTTAAATTTAATTGAATTTGATATAATACATTTCAATTTAGATTTATTTTTATAAATATTTTGTTTTAATTATTCATTTGAGAATTGTGAATTCTTGTGTTTGTAAAGAAAAGCCCGAAAAACCTTAAAGCCCTGTCCGGACCAGACTCAAATATATGCGGGTTTTACGGGTTTCGGACCGGGCCGGGCTAGCCCGATTGACATCCCTAGATTAATGGACTGATTCTTTTGTAAACTAAAATAAAAATCATTCTGATTTTTATTTAATTGGTTAAACGATCAAGCAACAGAAAAAAACCGATGAGTTTTGTGTCGAGATGGTCGCTTAGACGGCTGATTGATACATTTATAACTTTTTATTTTACTTCTTTGGTTCACTAAAAATAAATTATAACTAAGAATGACATGCATATTTAGCTCAAGTGGCTGTTTCTTGTCGACCATCATTACAGTGTTAAACCACATCGAAATGGGCTTCTCGTAAGCTAAAGCCCAAAGTGATATAGTAGTGTATTGATGGCTTTAGTTGGATTGTTATGGAAAAGAAAAAGATAAACCGGCCCAAATTGTAACAAAAAAAAGGAAAAATAAAATTTGGTTAGAGTCGGTTATTTCCTTTTTTATATAGCTTGAAAATAAAGTCGACCAAATTGATAGATCAACACGATTTCTCTTGTTCGTGGTCTTCTTCCTTGTCTCTGATTCTTACTCTCATTCGCGGATTCCATACAGTTACAGGTTTTTGCTTCTCTCAGAATCTCTCAGCTCTTTCACGGAATAATGGAAGTTTTTCTTTTTTTCATTTGTCGATTTTGGTTTTAATTTTTTTTGGGTCTGGCTACAGAATGGCGGATACTGTAGAGAAAGTCCCCGCCGCTGAGTCATCTTCATCCTCCGCAGAAGCATCGATCGCCGTCGATAAGACACAGCCCACGACGTCGGAGAAGAAAAAGTGGGGCGATGTTGAGGATGACGATGAAGAGGAAGCAAACGCAGTCTCGGAGCTCAGTTCTTTGAGTATTAAGGAGGATGAGAAACATGAACCTGTGCTTGACGAACCCGAAGATTCCAACATCAAAGCGGTATTTCTACTATCCCTTTCTTTCTTCTTTCCGTTGCTATAGTGAATTGCGATTGTGTTAATTCTTGCCAGTCGAGCTTAGATCTGGGTTTTACCGGAAAAAAAATTAGTCTTTTATGAACCGGTTGATGCAAAGTAGTTCTTAGTGAAATGCGATTTTGTTAGATCTGGGTTTTAGTGGGGAAAAAATTAGATTTTTATGAATCGGTTGATCTAAAGTAGTTCTTAGATGATCCCAATATCAGTCTAGGATTATTTGTTTTTCAGATTTTGATTTTTTTTTGGCACTCTTTGTAGGTTACTTCCGGTGACACACCATATACATCGGCAAGTAGATTTGAGGATTTGAACTTATCGCCTGAGTTGATGAAAGGCTTGTATGTAGAGATGAAATTCGAGAAGCCAAGCAAGATCCAAGCAATCAGTTTACCCATGATAATGACGCCGCCTCACAAGCATCTGATTGCTCAGGCGCATAACGGATCTGGCAAGACGACCTGTTTCGTTCTTGGAATGCTGAGTCGGGTTGACCCTAATCTGAGAGAGCCTCAAGCCCTTTGCATTTGCCCCACCAGAGAATTAGCAAACCAGGTTAGTTTAGTTACTCTATTGATTAATGATCTGAGAGTATTTGGGTTTTTGAATTGGGAATAACATGTTAAGAGCTTAATTCATGTATGGATGGTTGAAATGAATGACAGAATATGGAAGTTCTTCAGAAGATGGGGAAGTTTACTGGGATCACTGCTGACGTTGCTGTCCCAGAGATGACGAGAGGAGGTGTACGTGTACCGGTTGCGAAACAAGCACCTGTTTCTGCCCAAGTTGTGATTGGCACCCCTGGGACACTTAAAAAGTGGATATCGTTCAAGAAACTTGGTCTAGATCATTTGAAGATTCTGGTTTTTGATGAGGCTGACCATATGCTTGCTACCGTATGCTCTTTGTTTCTGTTTTGATCGGCCTTGTTAATCTCTCAACTTTAATGATTGACTTCTGTGACCATATTTTCCCTTCATATGTTGATAATTGCGATTTCACTGCTGTTGCAGGACGGCTTTAGGGATGATTCCTTGAGGATAATGAAGGACATTGAGAGAGTTAATCCCACTTTCCAGGTATGTTTTGATTTAGTCATGACTCTTGAATTATAATTAGGATGACTATGAATTTCTAGTGGCATATCTACCATGATATCTAGGGTCCAAACGATATTCTACTCGAGCATTTTGTTTCAATGCTCAGACGCTCTTATTAAAGAGAAACAATTCAGCTGTGTTTTTTTTTTTAAAAAATTATATAGAGCTCCTTATGGTAATAATAAAACATATCTCCGTGTTGAAACAATGATGAATCTGTGTTCACTGTCAGAGTCTGTACTATAGACTCTGTTATTTCATTATCTCCATGGCTGTTAGTCTCAGTTTAAAGGAAACTCTTTTGCTTTTACTTTCTTTGTGGTGAACTTGATTATGTGCTTGTGTTCTTGACCTTTTTTTCTAAACAGGTTCTTCTGTTCTCGGCAACTTTTAACGAAACTGTCAAAGATTTTGTTGGGAGGACAGTCAAGGACCCCAACCAACTGTTTGTAAAAAGAGAGGATCTGGCTTTGGACTCAGTAAAGCAGTATAAAGTGGTTTGCCCAAAGGAGCAAAACAAGATTGAAGTCATCAAGGATCAGATCATGGAGCTTGGGGATATTGGCCAGACTATAATATTTGTGAGAACGAAGGTGTCAGCAAACAAAGTGCACAAAGCTCTTGCGGAAATGGGGTATGATGTCACCAGTGTTCATGGTAGTCTGTCAGAAATGGACAGAGATAAGATAGTGAAGGAGTTCAAAGACTGCTTAACTCAAGTTCTCATTGCAACCGATGTCATTGCAAGAGGTTTTGACCAACAGCGGGTAATATATCATCCTTTGACCCTTTTCTTTCATCTTTTTTTCCCCCAGTATATGCTTCTTAGTAAATGCCCCCTTGCTCGGTTTTGCAGGTGAATTTGGTTGTCAATTATAACATGCCTACTAAATATGAAACTGGGGAGCCAGATTATGAGGTCTACCTTCACAGAGTTGGAAGAGCTGGCCGGTTTGGCCGTAAAGGTGAGTAATCGATTATTCCTTTTATTCTCAAGTGTTGCCCATAAGTTAAACATTGATTCTCTCATCAATTTATTAACTGTGTATTTGTATCGCAGGAGCTGTGTTCAACCTGCTTCTCGATGATAGGCGGGATATAGAGGTGATGGAAAAGATTGAGAAATATTTTGGAGCGCACGTTAAGGAGATCAAGTCTTGGAACTCAGAGGAAGAGTACAAGTGCGCGCTCAAGGAAGCTGGCCTGCTCGATGAGTAAAAAAAAAACACACGGAGGAAGAAGACACAAGTTGTTTGAAGAAAACTTTGGCTTGTTTTGTTTTCTGAGATTGCTGTTGTAGTTTCTTTCTTTGATCAGATTACAGAGATTTCTGACTTTGTAGTTTTCTTTTTATTATTTATTCAAGAAAACGCATAATTTTGATGTCAGTGTCAAACCATTTCTTTACAAACCACATGAGAGTCATAATTGTTTCAACCGATGGCTGAGGTTTTAGCAGCAAGATGAATCAGTGCTCGTCGATGATATGTAGTACGCAGCTTCTTGTATTTCTGCACAAATGCTGCTGTATCAATCTCCTTCTCTAGGAACTTCTCTTGCAGGGCTTCGGATTCTTCATCTGCCTGATTCATAGCCTCTGCAAACAAAAGGTGTTTAGAAGGTGATGTCACAAGAACTGTAAGGAAAAATGAGGTATTGCAGTTGTATAAGTTACCTTGAAGTCTTTGAAGAAGAGAACCAGGGGAGTAGAACTTGAGGATCTCTTCTTTTTGTCTTTCCAGATCATTGAGCTTTTCTTGCGCAGTTGCTAGCTCGGTTGTACGGATAATTCTACACTGTAAAAAACACAAGGTTTCTTAAGAAGAGATACCCAAAAAGCTTATTTACACATGGTGATCTGAACAAGGAAATATGGTTCTTGATACCCACTTGGTTTCTGAGCTCCATTATCTGTGGCTCCTTCTCTAAGTTCTCCCCTGTTTACATTTAACCATGACAATGTTAGATTTCTTGATGAAACAGAATGTTTCTCGTCAAATGACATGAACAACAGAGAACTTACGAGCTAGTTGCAAAGTTTCTCTGCGGAGCTCATCTTTGATCTGATGGCACAGAAACAAAGAAGGAAACAATTAGTCCAGCTTTAACGTCCAAAGACTATAACAATGAACCAGAAAGTCTAATTACCGACAACATGTAAAAGATGATAACATGATGAAGGCCTTTTGTACAAAATCAAACAATATTTACGTCTGGACTAGAAAGAGCACCAGTGAATAATTTCAATACATTCTTAGAACTATAAATAATAGTCGTTATCCAGAAACAATTTCAAGACTTACGTTGTTCTGGATTTTGACTTGGTCGAGAGAGAGCAGAAATTGCTGGTACGCATCTTTGTCAGAGAGAAGCTTCCTGAGCTCGTCCACACTACAACAAAAGCATACAAGATTCGAAAATAAAGCATACAAAAACCACAAACACAGGAAAAACATCAAGAAAACACAAGAGAGCGAACCTTTTGTCTTTCAAGAAGGCGATAATGCCAGCTGCTTCGCCTGGAGAAACATGCGCTGGAATCTGACCTGATGTTTGTGGCCGGGATGAGCTTGGCGAGTACCATGCCTGCTGCGAAGAAGAGGAAGCTTCCGGAGGACGAGATTGCCCTTGTTGGTCTTTTGATCCCCTTAATGTAAGCAAAACATACACAAAAATTATCAAATTACTAACTTAAAAGGCACAGCTAAAAGAACACAATACTTCTTCTCATCAGATTTACAATAAATCAGAAAACCATTTCAAGTTAGGAACATCGATTCATCAAAACTCTCACATGAAACTACAACATAGACACCAACAGTAGCAAGATTATACAGCACAACATTCTAAATCTAACATCAGCAAACTATGAACCCTAAATCAGCAACTGAGAATATCTACACTAAAAGGTACTTAAAAAAGCTACACACAACAATCAGATTTCCTTAATCAGCGAACATACCTAATGTCCTGAATATCATAAATAGAAAAAATCCTATTAATATTCAGAAAACAATCTCGATAAAAGAAACAAAAACAAAAACAAATAGAGCATACGAAACAGGTAGCAAAAAAGTCGCACAAATAAGATTATGGAGTTGGGTATATTACCAGAAATTGAACATCGTTTCTAGAATTCTCCGACAAACTTTTATAACAAAGGTTCTGTCGGAAAGCTTTTCCCTCGTACTTCTCTGCTTACCGGATCGACCAAATTAAAGAACTTTCCAAAAAATTGGAACTTCTGTTAGAAAGTGTGTTCGTCAACGAGACTTTACTTTTTGTATTTAGGTTCCTTAATTGTCTTTGTTTACTACTCTAAACGCGGATTGGTTTTGGTTTAACCTTTCAATGTTTTAGTCAATACGGGCCGTATTGTTAGGCCCAACTAATAAAACGCAGCCGTTTAATTCATCGTTTTCCTTATCCACGCCTAACGGCCGGCCCGCGTACTCACACACAGAGCCAAATATTTCTGCACCGAAGCTTCGAAAAGAGCTCATCATCGATAACATTTACGAGAAGAAATGGAGTATTCTTCTCTCTTTCTTCAGTCTCCATGTTCTTCTTCTTCTTCTTCTCTCTTCACTACAAAGTCTACGCGTCTTCCTTCTACGAAACCCAAATTCTTCTCCAATTCGTTCTCCATCAAATCCTCCATAGAGAAACCCAAACCAAAACCCAAATCCGAGACCAACCCATCGAAATCCCAGTCATGGGTCAGCCCCGATTGGCTCACATCACTCACTCGTACCCTTTCCTCAGGACAAAACGACGATTCGGGAATACCCATCGCGAGCGCGAAGCTCGAAGACGTCTCGGAACTTCTCGGAGGAGCTCTCTTCTTACCACTCTACAAATGGATGAACGAGTACGGACCCATTTACCGTCTCGCTGCTGGTCCTCGGAATTTCGTGGTGGTGAGTGACCCAGCGATTGCCAAACACGTTTTGAGAAACTATCCAAAGTACGCTAAAGGGCTAGTCGCTGAAGTCTCCGAATTCCTTTTCGGTTCGGGTTTTGCAATCGCCGAAGGACCTCTTTGGACGGTAATTTCAACCTTCTCCAAACTCAATTTTCAATTAGGGGAATCTTCCAAGTAATGTGTCACTCAGGATTGTTCTATAATTAAGGGTTAGATTCAAGTTTTCTGGCAAACTCAGTTGATAATTTCTCACCAAAATCTTCTCTATCGGGGCTTAGTTTTGAACCAATTTGAGACCATTGGCGTCTGATTTTTGATATTAGGCGAGACGAAGAGCGGTGGTTCCATCTCTTCACAAGAGGTATTTGTCTGTGATTGTGGAGAGAGTATTCTGCAAATGTGCAGAGAGGCTTGTTGAAAAGCTGCTGCCTTATGCACAGGACGGAAGAGCTGTGAACATGGAAGAGAAGTTCTCTCAGTTAACTCTCGACGTTATTGGCTTGTCGCTTTTTAACTACAATTTCGATTCACTCACTACCGATAGTCCCGTAATTGAAGCTGTTTACACTGCTCTCAAAGAAGCTGAGCTTCGTTCTACTGATATTCTACCATATTGGAAGGCAAGTTTTGTGTGTTTTAACTGGTCTGTTGATTGTGGCACACTTGGATTCTTCTTCATTTAGAGGCTGTGGTTGTTTTTTTCTTTCTCAGATCGTTGCATTGTGTAAGATAATCCCGAGACAGGTGAAAGCTGAAAAGGCTGTAACTTTGATAAGAGAAACCGTTGAAGACCTCATTGGCAAGTGCAAAGAAATTGTTGAAAGAGAAGGCGAAAGAATCGATGACGAGGAGTATGTAAATGATGCTGACCCAAGTATCCTGCGGTTCCTGCTCGCAAGCAGAGAAGAGGTTTTACTTTGTTTCCTTTCGCCCAGAAGCAAACTTGGCCTTTTACTATTACAAATTCACGCTGATGTTTGATTGTGTGGTTTTTCAGGTGTCAAGTGTGCAGTTACGAGATGATCTTCTCTCAATGCTTGTCGCGGGTCATGAAACCACTGGATCGGTCCTCACTTGGACACTTTATCTCCTAAGTAAGGTATCTTTTGGTAGCTTCTACTTTCCTGTGCCACTTAGAAGGAAGCTTCTCTGTTTTTCATTGATGAGTAATTTTTTTGTCTCGTTGAACTTTATATGTGCATAGAACTCATCCGCATTGGCGAAAGCACAAGAAGAAGTAGACAGAGTTTTAGCAGGAAGAAACCCTGCTTATGAGGACATAAAGGAATTGAAGTACATCACTCGCTGTATAAACGAGTCGATGCGTCTCTACCCTCATCCTCCTGTAAGCAATCAAGCTCATCTCTCTAATTTTCATAAACTGAATTTCCTGATAGGTCTTTGTTACCTGGTAGGTCTTGATTAGAAGAGCTCAAGTTCCCGACATCCTTCCCGGGAACTACAAGGTCAATGCCGGACAAGACATTATGATTTCGGTCTACAACGTCCATCGTTCATCCGCGGTAAAGTCCTCTTCCTTCCCTCTACCACAGTAATATTTAGGGGGAGCCCAATCCGGTCTCTATTCGGATTTTTTGGTTTTCGGATTATGAAAAGAAACTATAGAAAACGAATGGAGGTTTTGCTATAGGGTTTGAAATAAATATTTGAAGGATTCTCAAATAAATATAGTAGTTTATTTCTTATCCAGTTATGGTTTGTTTGGATGTAGATACAATGAAACCAGACAAGTTGTTTTTCTCTTAGCTTCAATGTTCGGATCGGTTGGGTTCTGATATTTAACCGGATTGGGCACCTCTAGTGACATTTTTGCCCACATTTCTTATGTGTTATTCCAAAGGTATGGGAAAAAGCTGAGGAATTTCTGCCTGAACGATTCGAGTTAGAAGGACCGATTCCTAACGAAACAAACACCGATTTCAAGTAAGCTCAGATAGTACACATGTTTTGACAGAAGCTAGTTTAATATTTGATTAGATAAGTTAAAAGTGGTTGATGATTTGTTTTTCACCAGATTCATACCGTTCAGTGGAGGCCCTAGGAAATGTGTAGGCGATCAGTTTGCAATGATGGAGGCAATAGTGGCACTCGCGGTCTTTCTCCAGCGCTTAAACGTCGAGCTGGTCCCTGATCAGACCATTAGCATGACCACTGGAGCAACCATTCACACCACCAATGTATGGCAATGTTCTCAAACTCGAGATTAATCAAAATGTCTCCTTTGTTTTGAATCATTTTAAATTTTTGTCTGATGCTGATAATTTATTTATTTTTATTGCAGGGATTGTATATGAAGGTGAGCCAAAGGTAAAGCCTGAATGTTGAAGATGAAGTTTCGAATCTGTTTTCATCTGTCTTTATGATTATTGATTTTTTGTTGGATATGAATCAAATTACTATATGAACCAAATTAAGTTGGATACACCATTTTCAATGTATTATATAATTGTATGTTAGAAAAACTATGATCATATGGTTAACAAAGACTTGTAATCAAATAATATTTTCTAACTTTATCACTAAAATTAAAAGAAAATTAAAATTTTTTGTCGTTGTCAACAAAATATATCAAAATGAATAGCTTTATATTACAACTTTTCTCTTTCAAAAAATGATAACAATATTTGAGATACTTTATATTTGATTTAATATAGGCATTTTTAATAAAGAAATCACTAATTAACTTACAATGAATGAGTCTTTACAATGGAAATGTAAATGCCCATTAAAATTTATAATAAAACCAATAATGAAACAATTAAAACAAAAATTGTGGGAGAAAAATGTGACGGGTGCAAACATGATTTTATCAATGGGGGCTAAATAAATTTAAGTGGGTGCAAAGAAGTGACATCACAAAGTTTGTATATTTTTTTTTTCAAGATAATCCAGGTCTGTCTCACCTAGGGATGGGCATATGGTTATTCGGTTCGGTTATTTTGGTTTTCGATTACATTCGGTTATGTCTTTTACTATCCATTTGGTTAGTAACAGTTTTCGGTTCGGTTACCATCCGGTTCGGTTCGGTATGGTTATCAAAATTAATAACCGCTTGGCAACCGAAATCTTTCGGTTATTTTCGGTTAACTAAATGGTTTCGGTTATTTTCAGTTATTTTCGGTTAAATTTCAAATATTTCCGGTTAGTTTCGGTTATTTCGGTTAGTTTCGGTTATTTCGGTTAAATTTCAAAAGATTTCGGTTATTTCGGTTACATTTCGAAATGTTTCGGTTATTTCGGTTAAATTTCGGAAATATTTCGGTATTTCGGTTAAATTTCGGTTCGGTTATTTCGGTTATATTTCGGTTAATTACAAGAAATAAACATAATTTTTTTTGTTTGATATCCATGGATACCCATTGGTTATCGGTTAATAACCATTCGGTTATCATAACCAATGGATATAAAAAAAAATAACCATTCGGTTATTGTGAATTAACCATAACCAAACCGAACCATTAATTTCGGTTCGGTTCGGTTATTATGCCCAGCACTAGTCTCACCTACCAGAAATCTTTCTGAAGATCACATATCATACAAGAAGAACCCCTCTCAACATGCAAAGCCGGACCTGAGCACATTGTTATGAAACATTTGAATGGGATCTCAATTTATGGGTACCCCAATATATATATAAAAAATACATATATATAAATAAATTAAAAAAATTAATAAGAGAAAATTAGATTTCTCGTAAAACTTTTACTCAAAGAAAAATTAGAAAAAACTATTTTTTAAGGTTAAAAGTTTTTAAATTTTATGTCGTATGGGGCTCTGAATATCTTAAGACCGGCTTTGTCAACATGATTGAGAATTTGGGGTGGTGGTTGCATGGGATTTCGAGAATACAAGGTTATCTAAGCTCGATAATTTGTCGCTACTTTATGATAAGGTAACTAAAATTATATTATATATTTTAGTATATGATTTTATAATATTATGCCAACAAAAAAATAATTGACGATTATTATTTTATTAACAGGTATTGGCCGCTTTGAAAACATTGAGAGATGAATATTTTTTCTGGACTTTTTTGGATTCGGCGACAGAGATGCGGTATTCTGTAAGGCTGATGAAAAGAATTTCTCTGATCAAACGATTCGGTTATTTCATCTTCCTCCACGGACAAATAGAGGTACTTTATCAAATTGTTTTTTAATTCTTTTGATTGTTCATTAAACACATCACATATTCTATTAATTTTTTATAGGTAATGTAAGGGCCTTACAGTAAGGCCATGATGTTCGTGTGTTTTACCCGCACCAATTAACCTAATGCGCACATTACCGCAATCATAACAGTATGTCGATGTAACACTTTAGGATCGATCCCACAGAGAATAAAGATTACACATCAAAGATACGAGAAACAAACTAAGCTAGAGCAAAAACGTTTTATGTTTTGTACAAAGATGAAAAGAAAGAAAAGAAGAAAGAAATCAAAATGCAAGAAAGAAAATAAACGAAAGAAAATAAAAGAAAGAAAATAAAACACAAAGAGAAAACGTTGGATCAATGCTTAAACAATCAAAGAGACGATTAACAATTAAACAATGAGTGATTCGGAAGCATTAAACGCTATCTTAGAACATGGAACACTAACATAAGACTAATCCACTCTCGTGGTATCAATCTCTTCATCGATTACCCGATTAAGCTAAACTCTCGTTTGCAATCAATGATAATCGATGAGCATTTAATCACAAGTCCATTTAGTTCACTAAACACATCAAACTACAATTGCCAATTGTGAATGATACGTAAAGCTCGCAAAATATTCGGTTCAAGCAATTCATCTAACTCCTCTCGGGTGTGAAATGCCTAAGCTCAAGACTCGAATGAATAAACCTAATCTAGCACTAACACCGTTTACTCGAATCTCTTCCCTAAAGCATGGGACGAGACCAAAAATCCTAGGGTGTAACTCTAGTTCGGTTTGTCATGCCAAACTAGAACTACCTAATCTAGGTGCAGTTCTAAACTTCGGTTTACCAAGTCAAGTCTAGCATTAAGAATCAACCTAAGAACCTAAGTGAAAGAATTAACAAAGATCATCCAAAATCACCATCATCAAACCATCAAGACAAATTACTAGCGATGCATAAACACTCAATTCAAATTCATTCTTTGGCAAGGAACACAAGAATAGCTTAACTCACTCTCGTGATGCTAAACCCTTTGTTGATAATTCAAATTAGCTAATCTCTCAATTGCAACCAAATTATCAACAAGCACAAAACATAAGTCCTTTTTAAGCCAACAATTCACCTTAATCACGATGGCCTTCGGTTAAGAATGAAAAGCATGTTTAGAAATATTCTAGACGATCTACTGAACCTCTCTCGAGTGTAAATCGACCAAGATCTAGAAATTGAGTGATCAAGTTCAACTCTAGCATTAAGATCACTTCTAAACATGTGAACAAATGAGTATCTAAGCCTAAACATCAACAAGCAACCATCATACCATCCAAATCAAGCCTAATCATGATCCAACAAAAAGTTATTCACAAGAACACCAAGAACATGATGAACCCAGAAAAAGTCAACTCACAAAAATAACACAAATCACAAATCTAAACCGATTAAAAGATAAAAGAAGAATCAAATAAAGATAATATGAAACAAGAGTGAAGAAATCTTCCCTTATGTGAAATATACATGAAGATCCATCCAAGAACACCAAGAGGTGTTCTTGAGCTCTCCCAAGAGAGATTTTTCGTTTTGGGAAAGAAGACTTATGTTTTTTAATGAGTAAAGTGACTTAAATACAAAAATGGGCATTAAAAGTGTCGGGATCGGTTACGGCGATCGGTTATAACCGATCGCTGGTGGAAATCTTGATCGGTTACGGGGATCGGTTAGTAACCGATCGGAAGTGTATTTTGCTCCTTTGCTCCTCTTTCGATCTTTCTTCGAACTCCAAGTGTCTCCCTTGATCCAAGCTACTCCAAGCACTCCTAAACACCTGAAAAGGGCTCCAGCAAGCCAAAAACGACACAA
This sequence comes from Eutrema yunnanense, assembly GCA_002933935.1. Classification (NCBI taxonomy): domain Eukaryota; kingdom Viridiplantae; phylum Streptophyta; class Magnoliopsida; order Brassicales; family Brassicaceae; genus Eutrema; species Eutrema yunnanense. The sequence continues at coordinate 800,902 of PKML01013385.1, read as the reverse complement.
AACTATCTAGGACTTCTAAAATGCAAGTTAAAACTAAATGAGACTCAAATGCATGAAAAGATCCCAAAACTATACAATGTGAGATTAAAACCTATGAAAATAAAGTCCTAAAAAGATGTAAAATATGGTGTTATCAACTCCCCCGGACTTGCCTTTTGCTTGTCCGCAAGCAAACAAGAAAAGACAAACCGAAAGAGAGGTTTTGAAGAGTGGGAATTCAAAACTAAAAGTCTTTTTCCCCAAAACGAAGCCAAATTGATGTTCGTGTGTTTTACCCGCACCAATTAACCTAATGCGCACACTACCGCAATCATAACGGTATGTCGATGTAGCACTTTAGGATCGATCCCACAGAGAATAAAAATTACACATCAAAGATACGAGAAACAAACTAAGCTAGAGCAAAAACGTTTTTATATTTTGTACAAAGATGAAAAGAAAGAAGAGAAGAAAGAAATCAAAATGCAAGAAAGAAAATAAACGAAAGAAAATAAAAGAAAGAAAATAAAACACAAAGAGAAAACGTTGGATCAATGCTTAAACAATCAAAGAGACGATTAACAATTAAACAATGAGTGATTCGGAAGCATTAAACGCTATCTTAGAACATGGAACACTAACATAAGACTAATCCACTCTCGTGGTATCAATCTCTTCATCGATTACCCGATTAAGCTAAACTCTCGTTTGCAATCAATGATAATCGATGAGCATTTAATCACAAGTCCATTTAGTTCACTAAACACATCAAACTACAATTGCCAATTGTGAATGATACGTAAAGCTCGCAAAAGATTCGGTTCAAGCAATTCATCTAACTCCTCTCGGGTGTGAAATGCCTAAGCTCAAGACTCGAATGAATAAACCTAATCTAGCACTAACACCGTTTACTCGAATCTCTTCCCTAAAGCATGGGACGAGACCAAAAATCCTAGGGTGTAACTCTAGTTCGGTTTGTCATGCCAAACTAGAACTACCTAATCTAGGTGCAGTTCTAAACTTCGGTTTACCAAGTCAAGTCTAGCATTAAGAATCAACCTAAGAACCTAAGTGAAAGAATTAACAAAGATCAACCAAAATCACCATCATCAAACCATCAAGACAAATTACTAGTGATGCATAAACATTCAATGCAAATTCATTCTTTGGCAAGGAACACAAGAATAGCTTAACTCACTCTCGTGATGCTAAACCCTTTGTTGATAATTCAAATTAGCTAATCTCTCGATTGCAACCAAATTATCAACAAGCATAAAACGTAAGTCCTTTTTAAGCCAACAATTCACCTTAATCACGATGGCTAACGGTTAAAAATGAAAAGCACGTTTAGAAATCTTCTAGACGATCTACCGAACCTCTCTCGAGTGTAAATCGACCATGATCTAGAAATTGAGTGATCAAGTTCAACTCTAGCATTAAGATCACTTCTAAACATGTGAACAAATGAGTATCTAAGCCTAAACATCAACAAGAAATCATCAAACCATCCAAATCAAGTCTAATCATGATCCAACAAAAAGCTATTCACAAGAACACCAAGAACATGATGAACCCAGAAAAAGTCAACTCACAAAAATAACACAAATCACAAATCTAAACCGATTAAAAGATAAAAGAAGAATCAAATAAAGATAATATGAAACAAGAGTGAAGAAATCTTCCCTTATGTGAAATATACATGAAGATCCATTCAAGAACACCAAGAGGTGTTCTTGAGCTCTCCCAAGAGAGACTTTTCGTTTTGGGGAAAAAGACTTTATGTTTTTAATGAGTAAATGTGACTTAAATACAAAAATGGGCATTAAAAGTGTCGGCATCGGTTACGGGGATCGGTTATTACCGATAGCTGGTGGCAATCTTGATCGGTTATGGTCGATCGGTTATGACCGATCGCCTGACATGTCTTCATTATATTGGCCATAACTCTTGAACCACAGCCCTGAATGACACGAATCCAACGCTCACGCGAAGCTAACTCAATTTTCTATCTTGTGTCCAAATTTGAGATTAAACTGGGTACGGGAAGGCTTCCATCCGACATGATCTTTTAGCTGCTTCGGATTGCCGCTGCATTTTTCGGTAATGATATGTCTTCAGTAAATCAAACGCATCTCACGAACCGCTGATGAGAATGACATGAAACCACTTCCATTAGAAAGCTAACTCAATTTCGAATAACTTTCGTGAAGAGATCCCAGTCTAATTCAAAGGGCAAGGTGTTCTTCCGGTTGGATCTTTCAGCTACATGTCTTGATCAGGAAATCTTGATCGGTTATCGGGATCGGTTAGTAACCGATCGGACATGTATTTTGCTCCTTTTGCTCCTCTTTCAATCTTCCTTCGATCTTCCTTCGAACTCCAAGTGTCTCCTTCGATCCAAGCTGCTCCAAGCACTTCTAAACACCTGAAAAGGGCTCCAACAAGCCAAAAACGACACAAAACTATCTAGGACTTCTAAAATGCAAGTTAAAACTAAATGAAACTCAAATGCATGAAAAGATCCCAAAACTATACAATGTGAGATTAAAACCTATGAAAATAAAGTCCTAAAAAGATGTAAAATATGGTGTTATCAGGCCACAATATCCCCACACTGTCTTCCGTATCCTCCACAAACTATCCTCCAATGGCCCCCGTTTCCCGACCAAAATATCCAATGGTCCCCATATCCCCAACAAAATATCCATTGGTGCCAGTACCCTCCCTACCCTGCCCAAATCCCTTACCATGCCCAAATCTCTTACCCGGCCCACCAGGCCCAATATGTCCATCAGGCCCAATCCTCCCATCAAGCCCAATCTTCTCAACATGCACAATATTCCCAACAGGCCAATCAACCATGTGCAATCTTTTTTTTTTTTTTTTTGCTTTGAATCGTTTTTTAAACTAATTTTAACAATTACTAATTTTTTTTATATTTCAGATAGGAAGAAAGATCTAGCAGATTGCATGATCATTTTGGAAGTTTTTCTTCATGCATCTGATTTTTCAGCTCGCGGCAACATTCTCTTCCTTACCGGACGCAGATTTTCTGACTCCAATTCAAGAGCTGAATAAACGGCAACACTCCCGATCTGAGGGCAGTCACTGCAGCTGGATGGTTCTTCAAAGACCTCAAAAACGGACGCAAATTCAACTATATCAACGATCCAGGAGGAATATATTTCAATGAAAATGATGATCCTATTTGATAAACCAAATCCTAATGACAAAGAGCGATCAAGAACAGAGGAACCAGAATTCAAGTAAATAAATAAATTAAAAAAATTAATAAGAGAAAGAAAGAGTAAGTCTCAAAAAAGTTTGTACAAAATTTGCACAACATAGAATATGAGTCTCAAATCATTAAATATATAAAGTTATATGATAAAAAGTAAAAACAAAAAACAAAATTAAACTTCTCGTAACACTTTTACTCAAAGAAAAATTAGAAAAAACTATTTTTAAGGTTAAAAGTTTTTAAATTTTATGTCATATGAGGTTCTGAATATCTTAAGACCGGCTTTGTCAACATGATTGAGAATTTGGGGTGGTGGTTGCATGAGATTTCGAGAATACAAGGTTATCTAAGCTCGATAATTTGTCGCTACTTTATGATAAGATAACTAAAATTATATTATATATTTTAGTATATGATTTCATAATATTATGCCAACAAAAATATAATTGACAATTATTATTTTATTAACAGGTATTGGCCGCTTTGAAAACATTGAGAGATGAATATTTTTTTGTGAAAGGTAACTCTGATTGATAACTAGAACCATTACCTTCCTATAACAGCAATGAACTTAAACACCTCAAATCAGTTAACAAAATACCAAATGTGACCCGATTATTTCCGAATTTCAATGACATATTGAACAAAAAAATTGAAATCCAATCGAAAAATACCTTAAACGCGAGTTATCCTTCCTGAGATTTGAAATTCACCGGCCCAATATTCTTCACAAATCCATCAAATCTTTAAACGGAATCTACAAATCCTTGTCTATTCGATCGAAAACACAACACATTTCTTAAGAAATCTACTTTACGAATTTTATCGATCGAGCGATTGGAGAAGAGAATCTTCTAAGAGAGAGATGAAGCAAACCATACTATCAGATTAACATATCACTTTTACCATCAGATTAAGAAGGAGAAGAGAAATTGCTCGGGGAAGAAAGAGAGAAGAAAGAAGATAATTTTCTTCTTCATTTTTCTGGCCAATGCAAACGTGACACGTGGGGTTAAGAGCCGATTCTTAAGTGTTCCAAATAAGAGTTGGTTCTTAAGAAAATTAACATTGTATCTTTATTTTAATCAATAAAACACCTAAGAAACTCCCTTAAGAACTTGCGTTAATGATGGTCTAAGGCCACAATATCCCCACATTGTCTTCCGTATCCTCCACAAACTATCCTCCAATGGCCCCCGTTTCTCGACCAAAATATTCAATGGTCCCCATATCCCCAATAAAATATCCATTGGTCCCAGTACCCTCCCTACCCTGCCCAAATCCCTTACCATGCCCAAATCTCTTACCCGGCCCACCAGGCCCAATATGTCCATCAGGCCCAATCCTCCCATCAAGCCCAATCTTCTCAACAGGCCCAATCTTCCCAACAGGCCAATCCACCAGATGCAATCGTTTTTTTTTTTTTTTTTTTTGCTTTGAATCGTTTTTTAAACTAATTTTTACAATTACTAATTTTTTTTTATATTTCAGATAGAAAGAAAGATCTAGCAGATTGCAAGATCATTTTGGAAGTTTTTCCTCATGCAGCTGATTTTTCAGCTCGCGGCAACATTATCTTCCTTACCGGACGTAGATTTTCTGACTCCAATTCAAAAGCTGAATAAACGGCAACACTCCCGATCTGATGGCAGTCACTGCAGCTGGATGGTTCTTCAAATACCTCAAAAACGGATGCAAATTCAACTATATCAACGATCCAGGAGGAATATATTTCAATGACAATGATGATCCTATTTGATAACTGGATAGTGTAGTGGCAGTGAAGAAAAGTAATTTGTTACTGGAAAAATCATTTCTATCGTTTTTAGTTTCTTTGTTAAACTCTGTGTAGGTTGACGTGCTAAATGTATTTAGGTTTTCTTTGTTAAACTCTGTGTAGGTTGTCGTGCTAAATGTATTTAGGTTTTCTTTGTTAAACTCTGTGTACTATCATTCTTTGATCAGTATTTAGTTTGCATCAGAATGAAAACTGTTGCTTGGCATCGTAAGAGACACCATTCCATAGGAAATTTTGTTGCATAAAGGAGGGAGTTTGACAAAATTTTAATTTAGTGGAAGCAGGTCAATAGCATGAATTCTCTATTATTGCAAGAGATTATTTATGATTCCTATAGATACTGAAACTGTTGTTGCTTTTTAGGTTGGGTACACGCCTGACTACCTATTTCTCCTGCAAAGCATTCTTCGAACAGATCCTCAGGTCAGTGGAATTAATCTTTGGAGACCAACTAATAACTTGAGAAACCATGTATTTAAAAAACTATTTGATATGTTTACTCTTAGTACCTATACCTTGAATGCCGTGTCTTACATTTTCTTTATGTTATGTGAAAAAATTCCTGATTATTGTAACTTTGAATTGCAGGGGGCTGTGAATTTTGGGTTAATGATGTCGCAAATGGAGGGAGGATGCCCAGTTGATTATAATACCATCACAGATGACAGATCTCTTTCTTGAGATAAATTAGTGGAATTTTGTTGCGAAAAAAGGTTCTTTAAGGTCCAACTGACTCTTTTTCTTTTGTGGCAGAGGAACTTGATTAGAGAACCACATCATTTTTATTGGATGTTTTGAAACCAAATTTACCTGAGCATGGATTGCTTCAGACAAAGGTAGAACAGGACTTATTTCATCGAATTATGACAGTCTGTGTGTTAATAAAGCATCTCAAGTTTCCGCTATTTCTTTTCTTGTAGGTGCTCGAGATCAATATGGTAACGTTTCCCAATGTGGCTGATACAATTCTTGCCAATGGGATGTTCACTTACTATGATCGTCCGCGTATTGCTCAACTCTGTGAAAAAGCTGGGCTGTACATTCAATCTCTCAAGGTAAATTAAACCTGTGTTTCTTGGAATATCATATGTGTTCTCTCTGTGTTTTCAGTACCCTTCCTAACTAAATTTTCGAGCAATTCACTTTTTCTTGGGTTCATATCTCAGTATGAGGTAACTTCCAAAAACACCTGCTTCTGTTAATTAATTTTACGGTGCTAATTACATATACTCCACGTTAACGTACATTGAGACTGCTGCAAAAACTGGTCAAATAAAAGAAGTGGAGCGTGACGATGAGCTCATCGATGTCACAAATAAGAAGTCATTGTTGAAATTGCAAGCTAGGTATTGTGAAAATCTTGCATCGTGCAATGCTTCTGTTTTGGGCATTCAATGCCATGCTTCTTCTTGGTTACAGGTATGTTGTTGAAAGGATGGATGAAATGAATATCAAGGCAGATCTACCCCATGAGCTCATTGAGCTTATTGTATCAACTGCTTTACCGGAAAGCAAGAGCCCAGAACAAGTCTCAGCTGCTGTTAAAGCTTTCATGACGGCAGATCTACCCCATTGAGCTTCTCGAAAAGATTACTCAGCTTTTAGCGACCTTCAAAATCTGCTAATTTTGACAATCATCCTCAACGATAAGTGATTTATTATTATTACAACTCTTGCTACCCATTTTTTTCTTAGGATTTTGGGGATTAAAAGACGAACCCTAATATTCTCGATCGAAATCATGGCCTTGTGTGAGATATCTCTCTAGCTCTTGAACGAAACTGTTTTGCCTCTTTTCTTAGATCCTAATTATTATTTTTGTACTCGCAGACGGTAACACAGGCGTCTTCTGGGACGTGGATGAGGAGGATGGCCCAATCCCAATTGGTCTCGATCTTCATAAGAAAGTCGAATCAACTCTTGCTATTAAGGGTTTTCGTGGTAATGTGTCAATCCGGGCTTATGTTGACAAGGATACGATCCGGGAAGACGACTCTCTCTACGCCGGAATCACCTTGGTAACCACCCAAGGTGAATTCCTTTAATTACTACTTTATATGCAAATATATATACATATCTCCGTTGTTGTTTATATATATATATATATGATTTCAGGAGATAAAAATGCGAGATTTAAGAAAATGTTAATAGACATTTTTGCGTGGGCACTGGAAAATCGGGTGGAACGTTGGGTGAAAGCTGAACGACGACCAAATGTGATTGTCATCTCCAGGAACATGTCCAAAAACAACAGGTTTGCCCGAGATCTTCAAACTTTGGTATGCAGAAACTACAAAATTGCTTTTGGAGTGCCTTCAGGGTTTGCGTATTCGAGCCCCGTATGGATCTGGGCCAGCGTTGTTTGTTATGGAGAACCTTTCTTCCGCACTTCGACAAGCCTATTGGAGGGAACAAAGCCTATCGACCAAAGCCTGGGACAATAATCATTGTTTATCAATCTCACTGATCCTTTGTTTTGTGGCTTTTGGTTTGTGTATTTGCGTGTTTCGCAACTATGTTCGCTTTTCGCCATAATCATTATGTAGCTCTCTATTATCATGCTTTCACCTAATCCTTATGACCTATCCCCACGTTAACGTTCCATTTTGGAATCAGATGCCACAACTAATTATTCTCACTTTTCCATGTTAGATATGCTCCAATTTGACTACACTTGTCATATTTATATTTTAATTTAACTCACGTGTTAATTATCTGCCAGGATTATTGATTAACATATATATGGCTGATCATGAAATAATAAAATCTTTGGGTCAAGATAAGGGAATCATGATAACCTCACCCTCCCACCCACTACACATATAAGAGAGTGCATGAAATGTAGAAAGAAAAAAAAGGGGTCGGCAGAAAATGAAAGGTTTATTATCGCTACTCGACTCATGTTGCTTCACAGTTTCGATGTCGATTTAGTAGCGAATGAATTTGCTTCCATGTTTTTTATTTTTTTTTTGCTATGGAAACAAGATTTTAGGTAGATCAATCTTGATAACTCAATTTTGTAACACCTGATCAGTTTCATTTTCAATAGAATATTTACAATTTGGCAAAAAAAAAAAAATCCATTTGCACCACATTTCTCCTCTATGACAATATCTTCGAAAAATATGAGTTTGTATGAGTAGATGTGATATAACAAAATTAGTTGTCAGAATTGTAATGCACATAAAATAAAAATGTTGACACATATGTATTCAGAGCCGGCCCTGATAATTATAGGGCCACATAAAATAAAAATGTTCCTACCCATTTTTTCTTAGGATTGGGGATTTAAAGAAGAAGAACACGAACCCTAATTTTCTCGATTGAAATCATGGCCGAAGGATTCACCTGTAAGATATCTCTCTACATCTTCCTTGAAATTGTTCCGCCTCTTTTTTAACTGTCTTTTAGATCCTAATATTTTTGACTCGCAGACGGTAAGATAGGCGTCTTCTGGGACCTCGAGGATTGCCCAATCCCAAAGGATCTTGAATATAATCCTGGTTCGATCTATAAGAACATCGAATCAGGTCTTGCTACTATGGGTTATCGTGGTATAATTTCCACAGCCCGTTCTTACACTAGGAACATCATCCCGTATGTGATGTATTATGATTATCATGATGCTGGCATCATGATTGTAGAAGGTTTACTTTTTTTTCTTTTCTTAATTATCTTTTCTCTGTGATATGTATACATCTTTCTGAATTATCTTTTCTCTGTGATATATATTTATAGAGCCAGGTTTAAAAGCTGCGAGAGTTGATTGTATGATCTTCGATATCTTTCGATGGGCACTGGATAATCCTGCACCATCAAATTTGATGATAATCTCAAAAAACATTTCAGAAGAAACGGACCTCATCACTGTTCTTCAATGTCTGAAATCGCATAATCACAATATTCTCCTAGCACAGCCTGATGCTCTCGCACCAGGAGAGCTTCATAGTATTGTAAGCGCGGTATGCCTTTCGACAATCCTACTCGATGGAAGGTGAACTTGTTCCAATCTTCCTGATTTGATTGTTTGATTAATCTGGCTCGATATGAGGAGGTTGAAGAGGAAGATCATGAAAGATGTAGACACATCCAATCTACAAAAGTTTCGCTTTTGCCTCTGCTTTGTGTTTCGGTTGGTTCGGTTTTTTTCCTGGGTTTCACCTGAATTTTAGATAATTATTCTGTCTTTTGCTTCAAGTTTTATGGGATACCTTTTTTGTTGTTACCGGATTAATCTATTTTCAGTTAATGCTAAGCTTTACTATCTTCATATTGCGTATCTACTAGTTGATTCACACTGTAGTTTGTCGAATTAGTGATACAAGACCGATCAATTTGTATATATCTATTTGGGCTGCTTCAGATAATCAAACCTCTTATGTTTAGAAGATTGAAATTATAGTTTCATAAGCACTGGAAGATCTTGGATCTTGTTATTAGATTGAAATTATATATATATATATGATCTAGTGGATACTATATTTTAGTGGATATATATGAAATTATAGTGGATATCCGACATTCCTAAAATTAGTATTTGTGATTTGGTTTGTTTTAAACGGATACTATATTTTAGTATTTGTTTTGGTTCGAATCTTTACGGATGTCCCGATTTTTTCGGATCAAATCGAGACGAATACCGGATCGTAACGAATATAACGAATAATTTGCCCAGACTTATCTCTCTCTATATATACTATGATAACAAAAAACAAATATATACATATATAAATGATACTAGTGTGCAACAAATATAATTAATCATAAACTGTAATAATTCGACATTAGTTCATTTCTTCGTTATTTACATTTGATTTGCTAAAAAAAAAAAAAAACAAGGTTACACCCGCCCTAACAAAGAAAAAAGATGTAAATTCGTTGAATGAATAAAACTAAGCTCATGACAAAGTTATTCATATGATCTACACCTTCTGTGAATCATTTCTAGATTAGCTATTGATCATTAGAGTTTCAACGCAAGTAATTGAAAATGGTTCTGTTGGGTTTTTTTTTTTTTTTTGGGTGGTCGATCGAGAAAATGTTCATTTCATAAATAGTCAGATCGCGATTAGCAAACTAAACACATAATGCTAATAAGAAAAGAAAAGGTTAACTACTGAATAAAAAACGTACGTTGATCTAAAACAGTAAACGATATGAAAAAACAATAATGCTGACAAGAAACATATATAGCTTTGACATGCGGTGCAAGCATTACTATTACAGACACAATTACAAACATCAAGAGAGTGTTACGTTGTTCGACCTCTTATCATTTTACACAAATTACCATTTTTTGTTCGGCCAAAAAACAATGAAAATGGAAAGAGTCAGATACATGGTTGGCTACCATAAACATGTTGTTCTCCTCAGAACCACGTCTTACTCATCTATTGTTTGCGGATGATCTCCTTGTGTTTTCAGATGGTTTTCGGCACTCTATTACAGGAATCTCAGAGGTTATGCGTAATTTCAGGGAGATGTGTGGACTGGATATGAATGCTTCCAAATCATAGATCTTTTTTGGAGGCTACCTGGACATCAAAACTGCGGTATTAAGTGGCTTAGCAGGGATAAAAATGGGCTCTTTCCGACTAGATATTTGGGGCTGCCACTAAATCCATCGAGAATCTCGTATGCAACTCTACAACCATTCATCGAAAAGATAACAAGTAAGCTACACTCATGGATTGTGAAATTTTTGTCATTTGCTGGGAAGATAAGGCTTATTTCTTCAGTTATTTATGGGTTGGTAAATTTCTGGAGCTCGGTGTTTATGTTACCTAAGAGATTCTATGAGAAAATTGATTCCTTGTGCTCTGCTTTCCTCTGGAAAAATAAGACAACATCCGCTTCAGGGGCTAGAGTAGCTTGGAAAGATGTATGTAAACCTAAGGAAGAAGGAGGTCTTGGAATACGGCTATTGGAGGATTTTGAAATGGTTTTTCGCCTAAAGCAAATCTGGAATTTCTTCTCTAATGCTGGTTCCTTATGGGTTGCTTGGGCAAAGAACCATGTTTTTCATCGGAAGGGTTATTGGTGCACGGATGACTCTTTACGGTTTTCTAAGACGATCAGAAGTATGCTTCAGCTAAAGCAAGTTCTTTTGGACTATCTTCGTTGTAAGATTGGCGATGGCAAGCAAGCTTCTTTTTGGTATGATGTGTGGACTGAGTTGGGACCCCTAATTACTTACCTTGTGGAAAGGGGTCCAAGGCATATGCAAGTAAGGATCGATGGCCGTGTTGTCGATGCATCGAGGAATGGATCTTGGTGCTTTCCCGCAGCCAGATCACCAGAAATGGAGCTTCTCCAAATCACCCTAACGACTATTTCTCCTCCTCAGGAATCACGTGGTCGTGATCTCTACTTATGGCGCCAATCCAATGGCACGTTTGGGAATTCTTTCTCCTCTAAGGCAACTTGGGAGCATCTAAGAATTCCTTCTCCCCAGGTTTCCTGGCATAAGGTGATATGGTTTAAACAAGCGGTTCCTCGTTACTCCTTCATTACTTGGCTTGTAATGCTAGCTAGATTACCCACGAAAGACAGGCTTCGTCGTTGGGGAATGAATGTCTCAGAGCTATGTGTTATGTTCTTCCGGTGATGAGACCCACAACCACTTATTCTTTGAATGTGGGTTTGCGTCCAGCGTCTGGCTCCGCTTCGCTTCCGCAATCTGGCCTAACCCTCCGACGAACATCGTTTCAATTTCCGCATGGATTGCTCAACCCCGACTTTCTGCTAATCCCAAGCTAAAGTGCTTATCAAGCTCCTCCTTCAAGCCTCCATTTACCTCATTTGGAAAGAAAGAAACTCGAGGATCTTCGCTTCCTCCTCCTCCACTCCATCAGGTATCATCGCAGCCATTGATCGCTTTATGCGTGACCGCCTCCTCTCTTTTCCAAGCCGTAACTTCTCTTCTCCCTCCCTGCTTGAGTTCTATTTCTCTTGTATTATAGGCCCCCTTAATTGTTATGTTCTCTGGTTGGGTTTCCATTCTTTTGGTTTTGTTGTTTGTGTGAATAAGTTGCTTGCAACATTGTAACAGAAAATTGAAAATGGTATAAATCTTCACATTTACACCCAAAAAAAAAAAACATGTTGTTCTTTAACCTTCAATTTAAATTGAAAGTACCTAAATACACACACGTAGAGTACAAAGTTTTTGAAATAGTAACTAAACTCCATAATCCTGCACTAAATACAAATTAAAGAGAACATAATTACTTACCAAAACTCAAACTTCGTAGAAACATATTTCATGACCTTGTAAATCTTGGGATTTGCGTATCTTTTATGCTGCCAGAGTTGTTGAAACGGTGACACAATAAAAATTGATGTTTTCAAATCTATCATAATAGAGAAATCTATACATATAAAATTGAATATATTCTCTTCTTAGGGCATCTCCAACCTTACTCTATTTCTCACTCTAAACTCTATTTTAGAGTAAAATTCTCTTCAACCCTACTCTATTTCTCACTCTATTTTAGAGTTGAACTTTTTTATTTATAGAATGGTCCTTTAATTTTATATCTTTGTAATTATAACTGAAACAAATAATAATAATAATATTTAAATACAAGAAAATCAATTTTACGTTTAAATTACTTTATTATAATATTTTTTAAAGTTAAAAGACCAGTACGTTTTTGGAAAAAAAATCTGCTACATGATATAATGACTACATGTATAATTTTACATAATATGATAATCGAGGATGAGCGTGATCTCGATGCACCAATTGAAGTTGGAAGAGAAGTTCCACCTCCAGAGGTCCGAATAGCAGATGATGATGATATTCGGTTCGAAAAATTTCTTGGTCGATTTAAAAAAATCAAAGATAGAGAAGCTCATTTTTTTATTCGAAATGCATTAATTGATCATTTATGGAAAAAATACAGTAATTGTGATGTTTAAACCAAAGTCCTATATGTTTATTATTTTTATATAATGTAATGTAATTTTTCTTATGTAATAAATGTTTAATTTAAATAAAATCATAATTTATGGAAGTTTTTGAAAGAAAAAAATAAGTGGGGTTAAATTGTAATTTCTTACAAATAAATGATATTTATAATAAAATAGAAATAGAATATACCATAGAATATTCATTTTTAGAGTGAAAAATAGAGTAGTACATTGGAGCAAAACCCAACTCTATTTTAGAGTAAAAAATAGAGTAATACATTGGAGATGGTCTTATGTTGCCACATCATCTTCCCATAGTCTAAATTTGTGACACATCATCAACTTTTTGTTAATTTAAAACTTTTTATATATTATATTATTATGTTTGGTGTTATTACACTTTAAGTCTCATGATAACTAACATCCATTAATATAGTAGTTTTAACTAGAATTTGAAAAGTTTTTTGTTTTATAAAGATATCTTATACATTTATATATTTTTTCATTATTATTGAGAATATTGTACTTAATCTAAATGAGTGGCATATATGGATAATAAACCATAACATTTTAGGATAATCCGAGAAACAACATTCGGATCCAAATAATGGAACATCATAAGCTCATATCTTAAAATTGTGGGAAATTATCAACTCATTTTTTAATTTTAAATTGTTTACTTGATATATTATGTTATGCGTAGTTAAACTTTAGTTCTTATTATAACTAGCATCCATTAATATAATATTTTTTCCTAGAATTTGAAAAGATAATATTTATAAAATATAACATATATATTATTGATCTACAGAAACTATAATTTAATCATTTTAATTTTATGATTTTATTTATATAGTTTATGAAAAAATTTACCTTTAAATAAATACATAAAAGGAAAACATTCACCTTTAACTAAATACATCAAATATTAATATAATTGCACTAATATATAAATTTAGCTTCTTATTGCTATTAAAATTAGTGTTAATGTTTTTGATCCATATAAATATCAAGAGCTATGAGTCTATGTTATTATAGATATATAATTATTTAATTGATACAAGTAATGTATGATTAAAAGTATATATGATATTAGATAAGCATGAATTTGATAACATAATCCAGTTCCGGATTTATTAAATATTAAAAATAAATCGTAGGAGTTTCTAGAAGCTCGAATGACAACTCCAAACTTTGGAAGTGTATGTAAGAATGCATGCTATGAGAGGTAAAGTGTGGTATCCTAAACTAATGATCTAAAGAAACTATAATTTAATCATTTTAGTTTTATGATTTTATCTATATAGTTTAGGAAAACATTTACCTTTAAATAAATACATAAAAGGAAAACATGCACATTTAACTAAATACATCAAATATTAATATAATTACACTAATATATAAATTTAGCTTCTTATTACTATTGAAATTAGTGTTAATGTTTTTGATCCATATAAATATCAAGAGTTATGAGTCTATATTATAATAGATATATAATATTTAATTGATACAAGTAATGTATGATTAAAAGTATATATGATATTAGATAAGCATGAATATGATAGCATGATCCAGATCCGGATTCATTAAATACTAAAGATAAATCGTATGAGTTTCTAGAAGCTCGGATGGCAACTCCAAACTTTTGAAGAGTATGTAAGAATGCATGCTATGAGAGGCAATGTGTGGTATTCTAAAATAATAACATATTGAAGCTAATTATTGAGAGGACAAATAGATTAAGTTCTCTCGAAAATTTTCCAACACTCAAACCAGAAAGAGACACCAAAACTGGCCAGAAAAAGGGGAAATGAGAGGAAGAAAGTAAATGTTAGATTTAAATTGGGGCAAAATATGGTATGTGGTTCAGTGTGTTGTGTTAATGAGAGAGAGAGAGAGAGAGAGAGAGAGAGAGAGAGAGAGAGAGAGAGAGAGAGATAATGAGTGCATCTTGAAAACATGTTAGACGCTTCTGGAATGAGATTAATGTCAGCTGAATGGACATCTGAGAAGAGTGACATATATGTATCTGTTATTCTCTAATGTGGGGTTTGAATCCTTAGAACATTATTCTCCTTCTCCATTTTTGAAATGTAAAGGTTTTTATAAGAGTTAACTGATCCATATATGCAGATTGAATTCAATTGCTGGTTTGAGTCGTGTTTATGAGCATTAGGTGTCTAACTATATGATGTTTTGGTGAATTGACTTAACTAACGAGGTTGAATAACTTTTATAGCACGTCTCATCTATAGAATATGGTATGCCTAGAGTAACAAAACAATAATAATCCTTTCTCATCTAACAATTACTGATATTCGTTGTTTGGTTAGTTCCATTTATTTAACTACGGTATATTAAATTATTATTAGTTTTTTTGGTTAAATAATAAATTTTATTAAAAATTTTCGTATCATCTAATTCTTTTCTAACTACATCAATAACATCTATATAAAACCGACTAGTGTGAATAATAGACAAATAAATGAGAATTATCATTAGTTATTCTACACCTTTCGAGTACCAGATTACACATGAGCCACCCAATGGCAAGGCTGATTGTATGAACTTAGCAACCCTCAAACTCTTTTGGTTCTGCGCCATCGATCTCCACAGAACCCAACGCCGGTGCTCTCGTTGTCTTTGGCTCTTTGTTTCTTTTGCACTTTCATCGGTCGAACCGGCTGTTGTCTTCTTTACGATGGCTCCCAAATCTTCTCAGTTTACTTGGGATTCTATAAATTGAACCTAATTATGTAGAGAGCTACCAATCGTTTATTGCAGAGTTATTTTTTTTTTTTTTGTTCAACATTGCAGAGTTATTTATTGCGCTTTTATAAAAGGTAAACCAAATCCGTCATTGGCCGTTGCGGTGAAGCTATTGTGGAGAAGACGATCCGCTTAAAATAATAACTTTTCACTTGACACATGGAAGATAACAATTGGCCGTTGAAGCGTAAGGTGATGGGTCACTATTATTTTCCGGTATTATTTTGGTTTAGTTGGCCGAGAGAATTAATGGGAGGAAGGGATTTTGTTTGTCTATCGTGTTGCATAATTCTTTGGATGACTTGGCTTTTCTTAATGATAATCAGAAAAAAAAACTCATTGGTTGATTATTTGTGCCTATGTGGGAGCCTTAGAGAGCACCCCATTGGTGACAAAAATGAAGGTGTCTTCACTTTAAAAAACTAAAAAAAAATGAAAAAGCAAAAGAGAGAATGAGAGAGTGAGACATCGTGTCTCTAGCAAAACATTTTGGACACAAGTTTAGACACTCAACGCTAATGTGTCAGCGTCTGAGTGGTTCAAATTTTTTTTGTTTAATTTCATTATTTAATTAAAAAAAATTAAAATTTTTTTTTTGTGAGACACTCTCTACCGATGGAGATGCTCTTAAGAGGCCATGAAACCAGTCCCTTTTATATAAAGGAGATTCACTTATTTTTTAAAATGATCTTGTTTGAGGAGTGAGTTTAACAACCTCT
The DNA here is from genome assembly GCA_002933935.1 of Eutrema yunnanense. Classification (NCBI taxonomy): domain Eukaryota; kingdom Viridiplantae; phylum Streptophyta; class Magnoliopsida; order Brassicales; family Brassicaceae; genus Eutrema; species Eutrema yunnanense. The sequence goes on along the minus strand of PKML01013385.1, from coordinate 784,482 downwards.
ATTATTATTTTAAAATGGATACTATTTTCTTTGCAAAATTATACAGCATACTAATAGTTTTACCCTCTGTTCAAAATATCGACCGCATAGGTGATTAATCGGCCGCCTAGGCGGAGAAGAAAGTCGGTCAACGGATTTTTTTCCGATTTCAACGCTTTTTTAAAAAATCGGCGATTAATCACTGATTATTTTATTTAATTTATGTTAAAAATTAATATATGATGTTAAATATTATTGAGTTCTTGTTGGATTTGGATTTATTTCAATTTTATAATTATATTTAATATCATATATTTAATTTTCAATCTAAATTAAATAAAATAATATTAAAATACAATATATTAGTATTATTAATACATATTTCTCCACATAATAATGCATATTTAACATAATATATTAATTTTTAATATAAATTAAATAAAATAATATTTAAAAAATTATAACTCGAATTACCCAAAAAACCAAAATAACTGAACCGTAAAACATGAACTAACTTAATTCTCAGGCCTAGTTTCATTTCACCACGTATCAGTACTATCAGAATTCAGAAGGATACAAAAAAAAAACTAATAGTTTTATCTCGACCACAATAATTCCCATAATTCTATCTAAAAAACATAAATTTAATAGTTAAAACTTGCTAAGACCATCTCCAACGGGGAGATGTAATGGGGTTCTTAGAGAATTAGTGCAAAAAAATTAAATCAAAAACCCAAATAAATGTAAGAGTCGGTTCTTATTTAAGAGCTTTTAGAGCCCGACTCTTACGATGACGTGTCCACAAATAATTGGTCACGAGTTTTTGTTTTTATTTTTTTTATTCTAAAAAATTCACTCTCTCTCTCTTGTATCTCAATCGCCATCTCTCTCATTTGATTTCTCTTGATCTTCTTCTTCGGCATACTTTTCTGGCGGCTGAAGGTTTTTCTTCCTATTTCCCATGGTGTGTGAGTATATTATTAGAGTAGAATAGAATCACGATTATGTGAAGTAGAATAGAATCACGGTTATGTGAAGTAGAATAGAATCACGGTTATGTGATTGTAAACCGGAAATGTGCTCTGCATATATAAGCAGAGTCAATGTAACATTGAGACTAACGTGAATAACATAATCACTTTCCGTCTTCTTCTTCTTCTTCTTCATTGCATTGCTTAACCAATTTTTTTTTTTTTTTTTAATTTTTTAGGGGTTCTACCATTGGAGAAGTAAAAATTATAGAGGTTCTAAACTTTGATTTTACTAAAATTTATGAATAAATAATTAGTAAGAACCCCAAAAGGCAAAAAGAAGGAGAATTCAGTAAAATTACGTAAATACCCTCATCTCTCCTTTCTCTTAATGAAATCCAATAGCGTCCTAGTGGAGTGGTTAATCGATCACACAGAGAGAACAAAAGAAACAAAAAATGGAGGACGAAAGCTCGGAGAGTAGAAACAAAGCTCGTCTCGCCATTATGGAGCTCGCCAACATGATCAGCGTACCGATGTCCCTCAACGCCGCCGTTCGATTAGGCATCGCCGACGCTATTTGGAACGCCGGAGCCAACTCTCCTCTCTCCGCCGCCGAGATCCTCCCTCGCCTCCTTCTCCCATCCGACACTACCACCGGCGATCCCGAGAATCTCCAGCGCATACTTCGGATGCTCACAAGCTACGGCGTTTTCTCCGAACACATCGCCGAGGCCAACGGATCCGTCGAGAGGAAATACTCTCTCACCGACGTGGGAAAAACGATCGTCACCGACTCCGGCGGTCTCTCCTACGCCGCATACGTCCTCCAACACCACCAGGAGGCGTTGATGCGAGCGTGGCCACTGGTTCACACGGCGGTGATGAAGCCGGAGACGGAGCCGTACGTGAAAGCGAACGGCGAGGCGGCGTACGCGCAGTACGGGAAATGCGAGGAGATGAACGGCCTGATGCAGAAGGCGATGTCCGGCGTATCGGTGCCGTTCATGAAAGCTATATTGGACGGCTACGATGGGTTTAAATCGGTGGAGCATTTAGTTGACGTAGGTGGGAGCGTAGGGGATTGCCTCCGTATGATCCTAAAGCAATTTCCTAACGTCCGTGAAGGCATCAATTTTGATTTGCCAGAAGTTGTTGCCAAAGCCCCCAAGATTCCTGGTCAGTATATTATATGGTTTTACATTTTAATTTGGAATACGTTCTTTAGTGGAGATATGTTTAGGAGTGACTCACTTGGGTATGATCCTAAATGTTAGATCTTGTATGATTTAGGAGTGACTCACTTGGGTGGAGATATGTTCCAATCAGTTCCAAGCGGTGACGCAATCTTCATGAAGGTTTGTGGTACCATTATTGAATAATTATTGTCACGTGAACGCACCCACTAACTTTTTGGGTTTATTGACAAAATATCATAGGCTTAGATCATGTGGCTGCTTACTTTTATTTATGACAAAATAGAGATAAGCGTTTTTTTAATATAATTTTTAATTCTAAGTGTCGTTAGTTCAACTGGAAAAGTAGTAAAGGCAAAGCCTAAAAGTCACATGATCGAGTGACACTTGGGACGAGATCATATAAAATGTTTTGGTCCCGAACCTTAGGATATACGAACCTTGGCCTATAACCTCCTAGTAATTTTTTAAAAATAAAATAAAAAATATACCTTTTATTCAAATTTGTCTTTGTTTTTGTTTTTGTTTGGTTGGGGAAGATACATTACATATATTATTAGTGTACATATCTCATCATATATTGCCATTTGCTAATAGTTATTTCTTAGAATCCTCTTTTTTTTTTTTTTTTTTGGAGAACCATGAATAGGATCTGCTGTTTGTAGATAAAAAAAAAACAACACAAACAAACACATAATCTTTGCTTGTCCATCCCAATTAATTATTATCTGGTAATGCTGTGTTGTTTGTGTGCACAGTGGGTGTTAACAACATGGACGGATGAAGAATGCAAGAAGATAATGAAGAATTGCTACAATGCTTTACCGGTTGGAGGAAAGCTAATCGCGTGTGAGCCGGTCTTGCCTAAGGAAACCGATGATAGCCATCGGACTCGTGCCTTGTTAGAAGGCGACATCTTTGTCATGACAATCTATAGAACCAAAGGTAAGCACAGAACCGAAGAAGAGTTTAAAGAGCTTGGTCTCTCTGCTGGATTCTCTACTTTTCGACCTTTCTACATTGATTACTTCTACACCATCTTAGAGTTTCAGAAGTAATATTAAAGCATTTATCTTCTGATAGCTACTACTCAACGCTTCCAAATAATGATAGACCTCTTTTTTATCTGCATCTTTAAAGGTATTTTTAAAGGATCCTCAGTATCCGAAATCAAACTTTAGATATTCCAATCTAAAGAATAACACTCTTGTTATTTTACTATCCAACTAATATGCTAGTCAAATCATGTTATTTTAGTGTTTTTTTTTTATTTGCTAACAAAAAGGTGTGTTTCCCACGCCTAACTGGATTCATCTATTTATCATAGTTATTTACGAATATATAGTTTAAATTGATTTGGTATACAAAGTTGTTTGGTTAGTTTGTGTGATACAAACTATTGGTCTAGTCTAGTGACGTCTTTTAGCGGATTCTTTTTTTTTTTGTAGAATTATTTTTGTTAATTTGAATGCATAGTTATTTAGTCTACTTCTCGGTAAAAAAAATACCCAATGATATTTTGAAATTGTTCGAATGCATTACTATTGCCTTCGTAATCCTAATTATTGTATGGGTGTAAGAGTTTGAACCAAAAGTCACGCATACGTTTGCCAACAGAATCAACTTTAAAACACTGTAAATCTCTAATGCCAAGACCTCGTTATCTTAAAGTCTACTTACCTTACCTCTCAAGAGCTCTTTTAATTAGGCATCTTGTAAACGCAACCAAATTAATGATATAGAGATCCTTACGAGATTAAATCTTGCTAACTAAGGCATATAGCATCGTTTTATCATCATTCATCATCGTACGTTTACAAAAACAAAAAAAGTATATATAATTCTTGTTGTTTTGAACATTAATTTTCATGATAGTAAAATTGCATTTTCTTTTATATTAGCTAGTACCTTAGAACATCATTATTGGGGGTTCTTGATGGGGTTCTTAACCCAAAAAAAAATATATATATATTATGAACAGTGTAAGAACCGGTTCTTAAATAAGAGTTTTAAGAACCGGTTCTCAAGGGGGTTCTTACACTGTTTTTAGCCATGTGTCAACCTCTAATTCGCCAGATTTTTTTTTTTGCCAGCTTTTTTTTTTTACTTTTTCTTAACTTTAACTTAAAAAAAAAAAGTCTTACCTTTTTTTTTTTTTTTAACTTTTTCTTAACTTCAAATTTAAAATTCTAAACTTTTTTTTTACATATTAATAAATTTGAATCTTTATATATTAATTTTTTTTTTTAAGATTCTAAAATTCTAAACTTCTTCTTCCTTAAGATTCGGCAATATTTTGTATGTTTTAAAATTCATGAAATGCAATATAATTTTGGTTTTATAAAATATACTCCCTCTGTTTTTTTATATAAGGAATTTTCCCTAAAAGCACAAGAATTAAGAAAATCTCTTTTTTTTCTTGAAACATTAAACATTACCATAACAACATTTAGTTATCCAATTAGATAGAAGAGTATTAATGTTTTATGATAGTACCAAGACTACTAATGAGTATAATTAATTAAATTTTGCATGGAAATGTGAGAAGCTCTTATAAAAAAAAAAAAAACAAAATGTCTAAAACCCCTTATATAAAAAAACAGAGGGAGTAGTATGTTTATAATTTTGGAAACGGAAGTGCACATGTGGATCTCATTTCAAAATCTATGTTTAAAATGTTATGTTTTTATATCAACTATGTTTTTTTATATAATTTAAAAAAAAAAAATTAAAGAACCCTTAATAGGGTTCTACCAATAAAGCAGCAAAAACAGAAATTTCTTAACAGAGTTTCTTAACTTCAAATTTATAATTAAATATTACTTAAGAAATCCAAATGGGTTTCTCCCAATAATGATGCTCTTAGACTTTTCTATTCGTGACTCAATTTCTCCAAGACATCTTGGATCAAAATTGAAACGTTAGTCTTCGAAGATCCTTCTTCTTCCACAGCCTTTCTGGCCATTACTGCAAGTTCTTGAATACGTCTGCTTCGTCTCACTAATTCACTATCATCATCATCTTCATCTCCACGTTGACAACCTTCATCCATCAAAAGCATTATAGCTTTCACAACACTATGTTTCTTGACCAACACTCCAATTCTCTCTTCGTCTCCCCATCTCACCGGAATATCCACCCCAACCCTAACCCCAATCTTCAAAACCTCCACGATTAGTTTCTCATTGAGAAATTGTTCAGCGAACAATGGCCATGTGATCATTGGTACACCAAAACATATCCCTTCTATTGTAGAGTTCCAACCGCAGTGAGTCAAAAACCCTCCGGTTGAGTCATGTGAGAGTATCATAGCCTGAGGACTCCAACCCTTTATCAATATCCCTCTTCCTCTAACTCGCTCTTCAAACATTTCACATTTTAGCCATTCGTTTAGCTCACTCATGTATTTTTCGTCGGTCTTAATCACCCAAATAAAGGGTTTTCCAGATTCTTCTAACCCTAACCCTAGTTCTATCAATTGATTAGGTATTAGTCGACAGAGGCTTCCTAGACAAACATATAATACTGACCTTGGTCTCATCGAATCGAGAAATTTTAAGCATTCCGTCTCGCTTATCGCAATGTTACCATTGTTTCCTCTATCAAATAGGTCCACCATGCGATCATTGCATAAAGAAACGGGTCCAACGAACCATACCTTCTTCTTGATGGCCTCAGAGTAAGCCTCTGCATAACCAGGCTCCAATTCTTGGAAGCTATTAACAATAACCCCAAAGGCTTCTGATTCAGCTTCACGCATATTCTCGCGAACGTCATCCATATTTGCTATCTTCTCAAAGGCACCGGGTAACTGAGCTCTAGCTATCTCGATCCTATGTAGTACTCCTGGTATAGGGAAAGGTTCTGAGTCTGAAGAAACCGAGAGGTGCGGGCTATGAAGATGGAGGTTGTGCGAACTCAAAAGAGAGAAACAACACATTCCGTGGAACACGATCCTCGGGATCTGGAACCTATTCGCAGTTTTTGACGTCCAAAAAAGGCATTTATCGGAGATTATGCAACTTGGAGGGATTTCTTGCTGCTCAAGAAACCTTTCCAATGGCTCCTGAAGATTGTTCACAGCGTCATAGAACCTCCGTAGGAGGTCTTTGGAGGGCAAAGTGTCGAGAGACTCACAATTTTCGGGAAGACCAAATTCTTTGTAGGCAATTGGAAATCTCACGACTTTGATTTCGAGACCCGACTCCGATCTCGCCCGCTCAACTGTATTCGCAAATCTAGAAGCATTTTGAGGGGTTGAAATTATGGTAACGACGTTGCCTTGTCGCGCAAGAATCTTGGAGATATCAACCATGGGAATCAGATGCCCTTGAGCCATGAGAGGGATCAAAACAAAGTGAAGTCTTTTGGCTTTTGAAACCATATTAGTTTCCATTTTTTGGGGTTTAGCAAATGTCTACAGATAAAAACACGTAGGCATATAGAGGATACACACACAGAAAGTTCATATATATATACGTGTGTGAATGCATCTTGTGAGAGATCTTAATTAATTGGGTAAGTCTTCAAAAGCTGTATATTGACTTTGAACAAGTCACAAAAAAAAAACAATTGTTTAGAGAACCAATCACGCATCCTCATTGTTTAAATTTTTTGACGTCATTATACCATGACAATCATGAGCTACCTCACTTTCATTAATAAACATTTGAGGAAGTTGAGAGAAAAAAAAAAATAATAATAAATAAAAAAAAGTTGAAATCCTTAATCCAGCGACATACACACTAAATGTGAGTTAACTTTATTATTTATATGAAATAATTTGAAAATTTCACTAACATTACGAAAAGGTAACCTAATAAAGAAAAAATCTTCCATTTTATATTTGTTGATTGTCAGGTCAAGCTTGGCTAAGCATGTGGCCAAAATAAGAAGTCAAGAGCGTATCTAAGAAGATCGGATTACTTGTAAATAAATATAAAGGCTATCTTAAATCATGAAATCAAGTTCTTATATATATATGCAAAATGCTTTGAGTTCCTTAACTATACGCCTTAGATGTTGTTCCCTAACATAATAGGTATGAATTATAAAACAAAGATTCTATTGTTGGATGAGTAACAACAATTGGGATATGTTTGATATTGATATATGATAATGACCTATGGTTTTGTATCGCTCATCGAAGACATGTACGATTGGAAAAAGTAGGAAAACTATATTCAAAGTAATGTGAAATCCTAACACAGATTCCTGTTGGAGAATAAATTTATGTTCTGATGATCAAAATCTTCATTTTCTGCATATTAGTTTCATTCCAATTTTTGTTGGTTGAAGTTTAATCGAGAATGTTGTAAGCGAAAGTGCCACGAAGTATAATTATTCGATAAAAATATACAAATTAAGTACATAGTATTATTTATTCCTGAATTTTCAATTTTTTTTGTTTGTCCTCAATTTATATATATATCCTTTAAATCAAGGCATTTCTACCAACTAGTTAAGGAACTATCTAGCTAGCGTTTATACCAAGAAATTTATATAGTTATAATGAAAGTCTACTCGTAATTTAACTAATTTTTTTTTGATAAAATAAACCCCAAACATCACGGCATTTAAGCTGCTTCGTATTTGTTTGTAGGTTTTTCTAATGAGTTCCGTCTGAAAGGGACATTTTGTTTTTGTTTAAATGAAAAAAGGACACTTTGAAACGTTCAATTATGCGTATGTACTGGTGAACAAACCAACATAGACTAGTTCAACCATAATTTGGAGTATTGGAGCATTGACGTATACTTACCTTTTGGTTAATTTTCTCTAGAATATAGGCTTATTGATGTAGCGGAAGCTTTAAAGGATAGGATAGTAATCCGTTGATTCTGAGAATACCCGGAAAACTAGGATAATCGCAAGATTATTCGTTTAGTCTGAGAATCCCCGAATAAATCAAGCCTTCTTAGATTCGTTGAGATCTCTCTAGATCTACCGAAAACAAGGAACAAAGAGACAAAAGCTCAATATCATTAATCAATCAAAAACTGAATACAACTTAGGCCTGAACGACTTATTTATAATAAATCCAAAACATTAGAAAAACCCTAAAACAATAAAAGGAAATTGTCTAAATTAATAAAATAAATAATAAAGATATTTGGGATATTTCCAAATATCTCTCTGCATCATTCTCTCCGTCGACGAAAAGATTCGTCCTCGAATCTTGAACATGTTATCGATGGGGATTGTTTATCTTTTTCCTTGTTTTTTTTTTCTTGCGCTTCTTCCACTGATAGTATTCCCTAAATAATAGAACATTAATTTGTTCCACTTCAAGGATTTTGCTCGTCCAATAGTGATCAACAAGACGCCATTTACTGAGTTGGATTTTTTTGCTTTTATGCTCCACCCTAACACGGTGAGAAGGAGATTCTGTTTCTATTGGGCCATTTCTTCCAAAGGCCCAATTGGCAACATGATTCTTCAAATTGTATGCGCACACCGCACACACGTCTACTTCTTCTTCGTGAGAGAGGGCTTCCACCGACAACCGAAAATCACGATTATCTTCAGAATTTACGGCTTGATTTTTGATAAAGCTTTCATCATCTTGAATAAAACCTTCTTCATCATAAACATCAAAGACTGGATCTCCAATAATTTCTCTGAGCTCTGTGCACAAAATTTCAGAAGAAACAAACAGATTTTCATCTGTGGGATAAAAAATCCCAAACGACATAATAATCGAGCACACAGAATCGAACCTTGATTGAGAAATCAAAGTATTGTCTCTGATACCAACTGATGTAGCGGAAGCTTTAAAGGATAGGATAGTAATCCGTTGATTCTGAGAATACCCGGAAAACTAGGATAATCGCAAGATTATTCGTTTAGTCTGAGAATCCCCGAATAAATCAAGCCTTCTTAGATTCGTTGAGATCTCTCTAGATCTACCGAAAACAAGGAACAAAGAGACAAAAGCTCAATATCATTAATCAATCAAAAACTGAATACAACTTAGGCCTGAACGACTTATTTATAATAAATCCAAAACATTAGAAAAACCCTAAAACAATAAAAGGAAATTGTCTAAATTAATAAAATAAATAATAAAGATATTTGGGATATTTCCAAATATCTCTCTGCATCACTTATAAATTATATTTACTGGATTATAGGCTTATAAATTATATTTACTGGATTATAGGCTTTCAAATTATATTTATTGGATTGAACAGTTTGTGACCTTGGCTTACGTTTATCTAATGAGTTAGAGGAATTGATTAGGTCTTAATCTTTTGTATCTTAAGGAGGATTAAGATAAACGAGCAAATTAAGGATTGGAAAGAGGATAATCACCCCCTTAGGCCCGGCACCCGGCCCAGAGGCTAGACAGACTAGGCAATGGTCTTGCACCATCCTTTTTTTAGTTTTTGATGGGCCACAAAATTAGTTTTAAGTTAATAAATTATAAGGTTTTAATTTTTAAATTTGAAACCCATTTTTTATAAGGCCACCAAAAAAATATTTATACTTATCATTTTTTATATCAAGTTATTTTATTTCATTTTTTTCAATAATTTTCAAATTAAATTGGAATTATACCTTAAAACTTTTATATTTTACATTTTACAAAGAGCCACATTTTTTTTCTTGTTTCGGATCACTATTTTTATTAGGCCGGGCCTGTTATACATTTTTTTTTGCTTATCTTAGAATTTAGCTTTTGTTAGATTAAGCTATATCTCTTTTAATATTTCTTAATCTCTTAGCTCTTCTGGGGAAGACGAAAAGAAGGAGGAAGAGGCAAGGAAAAGGAACATAATACAACAAATGGGTTAAATAGATACATTCACTAAATCTAGTATTTTGACTTAGTCATCTACATTACTTAATTAATTGAAGTTAGTTCCGCCGAAGGTTTACAACAGTTTCCTATCACCAAGAAATCATGATATAGTATTAATTTTTTTTTGAAGAAATCAATACTAGATTGTTGTTTTTCCAATGTTAACCTGGATTTACAAATGTTTATAAACAGGAAACATGATGCTAGTCTAAAATCTAAATCATATGATGTCAGAAATTTCAGAGACCCAAGCTTATTTAAGTGCCTTTCAAGCTAAGCCTAAGTTAAACATGTAACATGTATAATTTTGCATTCAATTCCAAAAAAAAAAAACATGTAACATGATATATTTATGTTTTCTTATACTACGAGGGGAAAAAAGGGAATACAAAACCTTATACTTTTATTTTATGTATGTATACGAATGCATGATGCATCATGCATGTATGAAGATTAGATTACATTGACATCTTTTTATAGATGTTGACTTAGTTTGTTTTTTAAATCTTATTATATATATGATCAAGAGAACGATTGCAAAACCAACCAATCTTCAATCTTAAGCATCCATTATATATATATATATATATATATATATATATATATATAATAATTAATTGAAATAATTTTAAGAACCGGTATTGCTTTAGAAAAACTAATTAAATTAGAGCGGACCAAATAGACAATTAATTAATAAACCATTTTAAGTCTGTTTAGCTTCTTCATTCTCATCTAATCTCTCCTTCTAGTCTCTACCATGGCTTCTTCTTCCGCCGCCACGAATCTCCTCATCAACGCGTTCTCCTTCTAAGGTAAGAAGCTTCCGCTTTTTGACTTTATGATATAATTTATTCGCATTAACAAGGTTTATCAACACCATTAGAGTCGTCTTCGCTAATATATAGTATAATCCTAGCTAGTTAACTTCGTTTTTAATACAAACTTGTTTATTCCATCATGAAAATATAAAAATGTATGTTTTACAATCGTATCTTCCCTTCTTTTTTTTCCTTCAATCAATCAACAGTCTTACTGATGCCAAATACCAATCTTAACAGCAATAATTGAACTCTCCTTTAATCAAATTTGAGATTGTGACTGCTCCATTATGTCTTGAATGAGCATTGTGATATTAGAATGTGAAGATCTTCCTTCGTCCAAAGCCTTATTTGCCAAGCCACTAAGTTCTTTCACTCTTCTTCTTCTGTCTTGTGCTTCTTCACTATCGCCCATCAGCTCACCCACAGCTTTTGTCACACTTTCTCTACTCACCATCACTCCTATCTCGTCTTCTTTCCCATATAACGTCGATTTCTCTACTCCTATCTTTAATCCTGCTTTTAATATCTTCACAACCAACTTCTCATTGTAGAATTGTTCAGCAAACAAAGGCCATGTCAATAATGGGACTCCTGCAGTAATTCCTTCTAGAGTCGAGTTCCATCCACAGTGAGTCAAAAACCCTCCAATGGATGCGTGTGAGAGGATGAACACTTGTGGTGCCCAACCTTTGATCACAAGTCCTCTATCTTTGATCCTCTCCTCGAACCCGCTTTCTTGAATCCACTTTGTTAGCTCCCCATATTTTCCCCATTCTCTTATAACCCAAATGAAAGGCTTATTAGATTCTTCAAGGCCTAGCCCTAGTTCCTTGAGCTGAGCCAAAGGGAGATTACATAGACTACCAAGGCAAACGTAGAGCACCGAACTGATTTCTTGAGAGTCAAGCCATTGAAGGCATTGGTCTTGACCAATGGAAGCCTTGTCTCCTCTCTGAGCTTTGTCTAACCCTAACTTATTACACAAGGCAACAGGTCCTACGCACCAGACTTTACCCCTTCTTGCTTTCCTATATTCTCTTGCATAATCAATTTCTAACTCTTCAAAACTGTTCACAATAACACCATAAGAGTCATTATCAGCTGCAATAATCTTTTCTATACACTCTTTCATATCTCCTTCAACAGGCTGCAGCACAGAGAGTTGAGATTTAGTGAACTCAAGTCTATCAGGCAAGCCGGCCAAATCGAAATAGTCGTCGTTAGATTCCATAACTTTCAAGATCCCGCTTTCTCGAACCACATGTATGCAAATAAGGCTGAAACAAGAGAAGCCATGGAAGAGAAGCTTGGGGATCTTGAACTTCTTGGCAAGTCTTGAAGTGAAAGGAAGGCTCATGTCTCCGACGATGCAGCTCGGTCGTGGCTTAACCATCTTCTCCATAGCTTTCTCCACTTGCTCCTCAAGCGTGTTGGCCGCGTTAAAGAACTTCACCATATCGGCCATTGAAGCCAACATGTCTACACTCTCGCACCCTTCAGGCAAACCCGCTTGTTGAAAGGGAAACTTAACCTCAACGATGTTGATGGTCGAATAGGTAGAGGAAGAAGAGAGTGAGGTCTTGATTTTGGCTACGTTTTGAGTAGTTGTGATGATGGAGACGGTCACGCCTTGACGCTGGGACAAGAGCTTGGAGATGTCGATCAATGGGATCATATGGCCTTGAGCCATATAGGGGATTATGACGAAGTGAAGGGGATCATGAGAACACATTGTGGTTGATCTTACACTCTTTGAAAAGAAAAAGAAAATAAAAACAAGTGATCTTTAAGATTGAAAATCAGTCACTCTTTAGTCTTTACAAACGATATATGTAAATATATATATATATATATATATATAACGACGATAGAGTTTAGATCACAATTTGGTTTGACCCGGCTAAAGAGCCTACGTAAGAATATTAAATTTTACTTTTTCCAAGAAAACTTTGAATTGAGTTTTGATTCTAGATAGTCGTTTCAACCTACTCGACAAAAGATATCCAACAAAATAATACTCTCTCTAACTCTTTCCCTCTCTCATTTTAAGCTTCACTTTAAATGATGTTTTATATTTTTAATGTAAAATATAATTTTATATACTTTTTGTTTATATAGTTGGTATAGTTTTTGGTTGAGTTATATTTTAAGTAGATAATAAATAATGTTTTTTTTTTAAATGAGCAGATGGGTTAGTGGTTGCCATATCTTTGCTACCATTTTATTTGTGTCATCATTTTGGACCACAACAGGCTGGCCGAATAATCAAATATCTCACATATGAAAAATAGGTAGAGTCGAACTCGACTTACCCTCCATGTGTGAGGGTATTTGATTATTCGTCAAATGTGTGATAAAAAAAATTGTTTTTTAAACAATATACTTAATTTTGTGGTGATATAATGTCTTCTAATACAAGAGGTCGGGGTCAAATAAGGCCTGCTGAATTGATTAGTATTATCACAATCAATCATCGTTAACTTTAGTTTACATGATATAAGATTTATCTCTGTTGATTTCTGTATTTGTTCAATTTATTTGGGCAAAACCAATGTTATAGTTGATTTTTATTCTAAACTAGCTTTGTTTGCTTCCTGATAGTTACATAATTTAGCCCATTTTAGCATACATTTTAGTTAGCATTTTGTGACTTATTACATTCATTTCATTGTTTTTGGTATAGTTTGCATCCATTTTAGAGTTAGTGAGTCTTAGGTTAGTTCTTGCATATGTTTGTGTGCTATGGAGTCTTTTAGGTACCATTTGGAGCTTATGGAAGCATTTTGGAGCTTGGAGGAAGATCATGGGGCAAAATAAACCAGTTTGGAGCAAGAGCTATGCCCAAATATCAAGGAAAATGCAGAGGCCATCCGACGTGCTCTAAAGATCGGCTCAGACAAAGATCTTGAGCTCCGATTTAGCTTCGGGAATCTTCATCAAAGTCGTAGATAATCGAGATACCTTTCTAATGGAGGTGGTTTCAAGTCATTCCGAGCAGCCGTTCAAAAGATACGACACATTTAGTGAGCACAGGTCCGTCTGGCATCGATTTGGACTAATGGCAGAAGTCCATCGGTGTGCATCCGACCGATGCACCCGACCGATGGAAGTTCTGGAAATCCGACGGATCATATCGGTGCGTTGTATCGGTTGCAGGAGACCGATGGAAGCTCACAACATTGACGTCAAGAAGACCATCGGCAGCCTCCCACCGATACACCCGACCGATGCAAAGTTCTGGAAATCTGAGAGTCCCATCGGTGCGATGTATCGGTTGCAGGAGACCGATATGACCTCCGACCCACTTTGATATTTAGGCCAAAAACCTTTTTGTTTGTGGATATATCTCATTTTAACTTGTCAAAAACACTCTTCTTAGAGAGAGTTTGGAGTTTTTAAGAGATTCTTGGTGTTTTTATGAAAGTTCTTGTTTGTTTTCATCTATCTATCTATTTCTAATCATCTAACCATGAATCTAAACACCTCCTACATAGGATTTGTTGAGATTATCATGGTTTGTGAGTAGTTTCTTTAGAACTTTGGGTATGGTAGATTAGATGTTTTCTTGCTAAATCATGATGCTTAGGACTTAGTTTATGAAGAATCCTTACTTGTTAGGTGTGATTAATGCTAGATTAGCCTTGACAAAGTTGATTTAGAACTTAAGGAATTTCATGCCCGGAAGGTGTTCGATGAAATTCCTCAACCAAACTTAGCAAGTGTTTTACATTCCTAGCCTATGGAAATGGATGTCTAGGGTGTTTAATGGCTATTTAGACTTGAGATTAATGCTTGTTGATCATTTAATTGCAAATGGAAGTTTGTTCTCAATTAAGTGATTAGTGAAGTGATTATTTTCATGGAAGTGGATTAGTCTAAATTAGTGATCTAAGGCCTAAGGATTAGCATTGTTTGAGTATCATGGTTTAGCTAGAGAATGTCCAAGTCGATTACCATTACCCGAAGTTCGTTTGCTTATTCTTGTTTAAATCGTTTTTGTTACGTTTTAGTTCAAAACTTGTTAGTCTTTTAATTACCTTTGTTATATGCTTGGTTATTTATTATCTTGTCTTTAAATTGATTAGGATCATTAGAAAACCTTTATTTGATTAGCTTAGATTAAGAAGTGTCTCGTATTCTCTGTGTGTTGTTCTCGTGCCTCCTTGTGGATTCGATCCCTAAGTGCTACAATGACATACCATTAGATTGTGGTATTGTGCACAATGGGTTAATTGTGCGAACCGTAAAAAGTTCACTATCAATTTGGCGCCGTTGCCGGGGAGGTTTAGCAATAGCCATAGGGATTAGGACTCTTTTTGAGACTAAGTTTTATTTTTCTTTGTTTACTAATCTTTCCACCTTGTTTGCTCTTATCTCTCTAGGTGCATGAACTTGCAAAGTTGAGGAATGGATATCGATCAAGCACCACTTGTTGGAGATGCAAATGAGAACCGAGAAGAGGTTGCTCAAAGGGTTAGAGCACCGAGGTTGATTGGAGCGGGTGATGCTCCCAACGCCCATGGAAATCGCGCCGGTATACATCCACCACCGGTGGAGAGTAATAATTTTGAGATCAAGGCGAGTCTCATTTCCATGGTGCAAGGAAACAAGTTCCACGGTTTATCGGTGGAGGATCCCTTAGACCACCTTGATCAATTTGATAGAATTTGTGGAATGGTCAAGATCAACGGAATTTCCGAGGATGGGTTCAAACTTCGATTATTTCCATTCTCTCTTGGAGACAAAGCCCACCAATGGGAGAAGAACCTACCTCAAAGATCCATCACTTCTTGGGATCAATGTAAGAAAGCCTTTCTTGCCAAGTTCTTCTCTACTACAAGAACGTCAAGGTTGAGAAACGAGATCTCGAGCTTCACTCAAAAAGGGAATGAGAGCTTTTGTGAAGCGTGGGAACGATTCAAAGGCTACACAATGCAATGCCCACACCATGGCTTCTCCGAAGAATCGCTCTTAAGCACTCTATACCGAGGAGTTTTGCCCAAGTTTAGGATGCTCCTTGATACCGCAAGCAATGGTAACTTCTTGGGAAAAGAAGTTGATGATGGGATGGAGCTTGTTGAGAATCTTGCCCAAAGCAATGGGAATTATGGTGAGGATTATGATATAGCTTTGAGAGGAAGTGGAGAATATGAGGACCGAACAAGAAGGGAGATGAAAGCCCTAAATGAGAAGTTAGACAAGGTCTTGGAAGCCACACAAAGGCGAGTGAACTATGTAAGGGATTGCAAAGGTTACCAAGAGGAAGTTCACTTTGTGGGAAACCAAGGTGGTTACCCAAGCAAACCATCTTTTGCACCTCAACTTCAACAAGAGCAAGGAAGCAACTCGACACAACAAGATGTCGAAATGAAGGGTATGCTTCAACAACTCTTGACGGGCCAAGCTCATGGAGCAAATGAGTTGAATAAGAAGATGGCCGAGATTCACACTAAGGTGGATTGCTCATACAACGATCTCAACGCAAAATTTGAAGATCTATCCTCTAGAATCAAACACTTGGATCAACAACGCACTCAAGGAGGTTCCCATTCTAGTAGACCCATGGAGAAACTAAAGGGCAAAATCGATGCAAACCCAATGGAGTATTGCAATGTTATCCTCTCAAGTGACGAGATTGAAGAAGCTATACGAGAGATCAAGAGAGTTCTCCATGAATCCAAAGATGAAGTCGTAGTGGTTTCTAGCAACGAAGTAGTTGAGAAAAGAGATGTGGAGGCCAAGACAATTGTGAGGAAAGAGACTTCTTGCATTGAACCTCCTCAACGTGAGCCCAAATCGATTCCCAAGCTTGGAAATCCGGGTAAATTTGTCATCTCTTGCTCCCTTGGTGATTTGAATGTTGATGACGCCATGTGTGATTCGGGATCAAGCGTGAATGTGATGTCACTTGAATTGGTGAAGAGTCTTGAAATCAAGAGCATGAAGCACCACCCATCACACATCACTTTTGGAGATTCTTCTTCTAAGCAACCACTTGGCATTGTTGAAGATTATCCTCTCAAGATCGGAAATTGTCTCATTCCAACCGACTTCATAGTTATGAAGATGAAGCAAACCAGCAAACTCCCGCTCCTCCTTGGAACTCCATTCCTCAATACCACCGGTGCAAGCATGGACTTCCAAAACAAGAAGGTCGTTCTCAAGAACGTGAATGACAAAGTCTTCTATTCCATGAAGCCCTCTTCCACCAAGCTTTGTGGCACCATTGTTTGTAAGGATGATGAAGTGGAAGTTAAAAAGGTTGAGTATGTGGGAAGTTGTGAGAAGATGAATTTGGTTTCACCCCCAAAAGCTTGTAAAAAGAAGAAAGATTCTCATGAAGAGAAAGCTTTGGGTTATGGTAATGTTGAAGAAGCCTTAGCGCTGGATGGTGTTTGCTTGGAATCTCTTTTCCATACCGCTATGGAAAATGAGGTTGAGAGTATAAAAGTTCAAAAGAAGGGTAAGGACACTAAGGCCAAAAAGAAGAAACCCAATGATACCCACCCTCCCACCCTTGTCAAAGGCGTGACGAGCAAGCCTAATGAGGTTAGATCATTTTTTCCCAAACTCGCCACTATGACCTTGACACCGTGGAGATATGAAGATGGTGTGGTTGAGTACAAGATCAAGTGTAAGGGAAGGTCAAAACCTTTTGCCATGGTTAGAGCAATCATCACACCCGAGCTCAAAGAAAAAGGTCCAACGGGAATTCAAGAGATCATGAGCAAGGTTCTCACACTCAAGCTCGAAGACCCGCCATGGAGTTCCACTACTCCTTCTCTCCAAGCCTAAAACGGTTTGAAACGTCAAGCTTAGCGACGTAAAACAAGCGCTCTTGGGAGGCATTCCCATGACTATCTTTGTATATATTTTCGTTCTTTCTTGTTCCTTTTGATGTTTTTGTTTGATGTTTATAGTTTTCTTGGGTCCAAGGTCGTGGTGCTTAATGCATGAATGGGTAGAGCTACAGCACGTCACACTCCTCTCCAATCCAAAGGTATGATCCAAACTCCATTTCATTGTACATACTTTTGCATATTTTTACCTTCTCTTTGATTTGTGTTGCACCGAGACGTTGCAATTCAAGTTCGGGGGAAGGATTTGTGTCTTTTGATATTGTGTTTTGTGATCTTATTTTTCTTTTTGCATATTTGAGTCTCATTCATTCATATAAGTGCATATAAAAACCATTAAAAAAAAAATATTTAGTTGCATTTTGCATGTTTAAGATTGAGTCTAGATGCATATAGGTTTGCATTCACTTGCATTGGGAGAATTATCCATGTAGAATATAAACTTAAGAGCTTGAATTAATGCCCTCGTTAGGAGTTCTTTGATGCATTTGAGCGATCACGAAGTTAAGGATGATCCATGCTTTGATCTTGCGGTTTGAATGTTTTTGTCTTGGTTGAAGCATGCTTTGAATTGAATCTAACTCTATCTACATGAACTCTAATCTTGACTTGAAATTATCATGCTTGTACATTGAAAAGTTGAACTCATGGATGTCATATACATATTTGAGCTATCTTACCCCTTTTTACCACTCTCTTGTTAGCTCAAATAGCTGATTCCCATATTTGGAACGGTTAACCACACCCTTAACTAAGCCTTTCCTTCAAGCCTTCATCTCTTGTGTGTGTCGTGAGGCCTAATTTTGAATGAACTTAGCAAAAAGTGTTGAGTTTGGAACGACAAGGAGTTGATAGATAGGTTGGTGATTTGGGTGTTGATGTAAAGAAAAGAAAGTGTGGAGAAAGGAAAAGATTGAGAAAAAGGATAGGGGAAAGTAAAAAGTTTGGATTGGTTGGCATGAAAATGTGGAATAGCTCTAGGGGTTGAAAGTATAAGTCTCTATGTGTGTAGAAGAAAGAAAGAGCCAAAAGAAAAAAAAATATATATATGGCTAAGGCATCTAAATGATGATTGAGAGACTAGTTATGAAAGTGAAAAAGAGCTAAAAGAAAAAGATGAAGAGCCAATCCATTTGTTGAAAGAGAAGAAGAAAAGAATCCCCTAAGTTAGAAAAGAAATGTGGTCTAAGAAGGCAAAATGCCTTGTGATATGGGTAGTTTAGAATGGATATTGATGGGTTTAGAAATAGGAGTGGAGTTCATATTGGGGCATTGGGTAGACGGATGTCATCCTTGTACGCATCAATTGTTCTTTACTCTTAGCATTTTGCCAAAGTTCATTCTTTCGTGAGAGATCCCATTGCATTGGAATACCCACATGATTGAGATTATTTTCATCTCAAAACCTTTTTCCTAAGCCAAATGAGTTCACTTGATTTTTATTAAGCATGATTCACCATTGTACTTAATGAATGTTAAAGAGTTAGAGGATATGATTACTTGTAGATGCTAAGGCTTAGACCAAATTCGTGTAGCGACGAGTATGGCTAAATCTTTTGAAGTAGAGGTTGTTCGTGCATCACATAACTACTCCCAAGGGCATTGAATTGAATTCTTTTGTTAATATTCTCGGATATGATCTCCCGCATTCCAACCTCTTCTTCGACTTGTTCTTGTTTGTTTGCTTGCGGACAAGCAAAAGGCAAGTTCGGGGGAATTGATAGTTACATAATTTAGCCCATTTTAGCATACATTTTAGTTAGCATTTTGTGACTTATTGCATTCATTTCATTGTTTTTGGTATAGTTTGCATCCATTTTAGAGTTAGTGAGTCTTAGGTTAGTTCTTGCATATGTTTGTGTGCTATGGAGTCTTTTAGGTACCATTTGGAGCTTATGGAAGCATTTTGGAGCTTGGAGGAAGATCATGGGGCAAAATAAACCAGTTTGGAGCAAGAGCTATGCCCAAATATCAAGGAAAATGCAGAGGCCATCCTACGTGCTCTAAAGATCGGCTCAGACAAAGATCTTGAGCTCCGATTTAGCTTCGGGAATCTTCATCAAAGTCGTAGATAATCGAGATACCTTTCTAATGGAGGTGGTTTCAAGTCATTCGGAGCAGTCGTTCAAAAGATACGACACATTTAGTGAGCACAGGTCCGTCTGGCATCGATTTGGACTAATGGCAGAAGTCCATCGGTGTGCCTCCGACCGATGCATCTGGCCGATATAGAAGCTGGAAAACAGGAGAAAAATCAGAGTCTCCCATCGGTGCGTTGTATCGGGCAGAGGCCGACCGATATGGTTTCCTCCGGAGCAAGAATGCAGAGTCCGTCCGAGGTGACTGAAAGATCGTGTCAGAAGAAGACTTTCCGTTTGGATTTAGCTTCGGATATCTTCATGAAAGTTATAGGAAATTGAGCTAGCTTTCCAATGGGAGTGGTTTCAGGTCATTCTGACCAGTGGTTAAAGAGATACGACAACTTTATCAAGCGCATGTCCGTCTGACCTGCAAACGGAGCAAAACCAGAAATTCACATCGGCCGGATGTATCGGGCAGAGGCCGACCGATGTGATTCCTGCGACCCACTTTGCTATTTAAGCCAAAAACTTGTTATTTGTGATAGAACTCATTTTTAACTTGTAAAAACACTCTCTTAGAGAGAGTTTGGGGATTTTTGAAGAGATACTTTGTTTTTAATGCAAGTTCTTGTTTGTTTTCATCTTTCTATCTATTTCTTATCATATTCCATGAATCTAAACACTTCCTTTATGGGATTTGTGGAGATAATCATGTGTGGTGAGTAGTTTTCTAGGGTTCTTGGGTAAAGTAGATTAGGGTGATTTTAGGTTTGTTCTTGATGTTTAAGAGCTAGATTAGTTGATATCCTTTCTCATTGAGTGTTATTAATGCTAGATTAGCCTTGACAAAGTTGATTTAGATCATAGGGAATTTCTCGCCCGGAAGGTGTTCGATGAAATTCCCCAACAAATTCAATGAGTGCTTTTCATATCTTAGCCAACGGGAGTTGATGTCTAAGGTGAATTGTGGCTAATTAGACTTGTTATTAATGCTTGTTAGTCATAGAATCGCGAACGGAAGTTTATGACGATTGATGACTAAGAAAGGGATTAATACCATTGACGTGGATTAATCTTTAGTAGTGTATCTAGGGCCTATGGAGGCAATTGATTGAATGTTTGAGTGTCTAGAATGGAGTGAGAATCACCCGAGTCGATTGCTTTACCCGAGAATTCGCTTGTTTAATTTTGCTATTTAACGTTTGAGCTTGTCTTGTTGCTCGTTTTAGTTTGCTAAACTACTTGTTTATTTTTCTGTTTTTGTATATTTCAAAGTGTCCGATAAAAACCAAAACCCGATATTTGCTTAGATTAGATAGCGTCCTGTATTCTTAGTGCGTCGTTCTTATTTCCCTGTGGATTCGATCCCAAAGTGCTACAATGACATGCCATTAGATTGAGGCATTGTGCACAATGGGTTAATTGTGCGAACCGTAAAAAGTTCACTATCACTTCCTCTTCTTTTCCTCACCTATAATAGGATTGAAGCCGCAATAACATCTTACAATATAAAAACAAAAAAAAAACAGAACAAATGATCTTTACGATTGAAAATAAGGCCACTCTTTGCAAATGATATATAGCTAGTACTTAATAGAGTTTCGATCATAAAATTTTTGTTGACCAATGACCATTCTAAAGAGCGACGTAAGGATATTACATTTTACTTTTCTTAGAGAAAGATTTCACTTTTGATTCTTGCTAGTTGTCCCCACCCAAACACAAAATGAGTGTAGTCTATAACGCAAAGATCTCATTTAGTTTACAAATGTATGAAAGTCTTTATATGAAAGTTTCTCATATGGTAACGGACTAATAACAAAAGAAAATCGATTCAAGAACACAAAAGAGAGTAAGAGACTATGTCTAACCTAGGCGAAAACATTGGCGATCTCAACCAATCTTCTCTGCTAAGCGTAGCCGACTATGCTTTTGATTCATGAATCCAAGATTCCTGCTACCTAGAGCTCTTTGAGGACCGTAACCATCAAAATCCTTTCCTAAGGCGGCAAAAAGGAAATTGAGATTAATAGTAGGTTTTTATAAAAACTTTACATTCAAGCTTATCTTTGGTCGACTCAAACTCTTATGATTCTCTTGTATCTGTTGGTTAATAAAACTCTATAAGATTGTGAGAAACAAAAGAAGTAATTTTATTGGTTTAGTTGCAAGTGTTTGAGACTTGATAGTATAATACATCTTCATAAACTACAACCCTTATGACACAGGTTGTGGCTTATTTACTTACAAAGACCCGGAATTATTAGGTTTTCTATACAATGCTGATTTGGTTAAGTTCAGAAGCAACCCAAATTCTAATGAGTAATGACTATGGTCCTCTGGTGATCTTGCTAACCAACGTGTTTTTACAGGATTGTGTCTCCAGATAGTGATCCTCTTGGTGTGAACAATTTGTTCACAACTTCAAAATCCCTTCTGCATTCCACTAGTAGATTGCTCAATTCACAAACCAAATCATCACATCACCTCATAAGCCTCTTCTTGCCTACATCTTTAAATCAAATAGAAGAAACATAGTTTAGAAACAACCATGACTACAATAACCAACCATATAGAGCTGTTGTTTTTTTCCTCAGAGGATGATACCTGAATTCTCACCAGTGGAAATCATTTGTTTCTCGAGTTCCTTGACTGCATCGAATATCCCATGAGCAGCATAGGTTTTGATCATAGTGGCAAAAGTGATTTTATCAGGCTTACATTTTCTCTCTTCCATTTGTATGTACAATTCCTTCATCGTGGCCAGATCACCAGCCTGGCCGTATGCATTGATTATGCAATTGAAGAAGGGCGTATCCAGTACCACATCTGAATTCACAATTTGCCTCAAAACCGAATCTATTTTAACCACAAGACCAGCTTTGCTGTACGCGTTAACAAGCGAGCAATAAGTGATAGAGTTGGGTTTCACTCCTTGATATTTCATTTTCCTGAATATATCATCCATTTTCTCGATTCTTCCTGCTTTTCCAAACGTCTCAATCACTATATTGTAAGTTACAGTGGTCAGGGAGAAGAACCTTTTCTCCATGAAATCCATAACAGAGCTCATCTTCTTAAACATTCCAGCTTTACCAAATGATAGGATCAGTATGTTAAATGTAGTGATGTCTGGCTGCACTCCCATCAGCTGAAACCGATTATACCAGCTCTCCATCTTCCTCGTGTTGCCACCATTTCCATATGACCCAATGATCGAGTTAAACGTGAAAACATCTGGAAGAGAATCTCCATCCTCGATCATATCAGCCAGAACATTTTCCATCTCCTCAAACATGCCAGCTTTTCCGTACCCATCAATAATAGTATTGTAAGTAACTGTGCTGCATCCAACTCCAAGATACGACATCTCAAGAAGGATGCGTTTAACCAGATCAAACCGACCAAGTTTGCAGCAACAACTGATGAGAACAGTAAAGGTGAAGACATCTGGCTTGCAATCACTAACCGATTTCATATATTCAAGCGTGGCAAAGGCCTTGTCTAAAAGTCCGCTTTTGCCATAAACAGCTATAAGAGATGTATACACATCAATGGTGGGTTTCAATCCTTCAGACAGCATGACTTGGAAAAGTAAGCTGGCCTGCTCAGGCTGCTTGCAGTTCCCAAGCACTTTAAACAGCTTTGTGTATGTTTTGCATCTTGGCTCATACCAATGCTGCTTCCTAAGAAGATTGAAAATCTATAAAAGCAGAGAAACGGGAAAATCAATCCTAACGAATCATATGCATAAAGAATGTAGAAAAGCAATGCACCTTGAGCGCAGACTGCCATCGATTCTCGCTGATAGCCTCATCAAGTGCTTCAAGAACAGCTTTTGGCCACAAAGTGTTGTACTTTTCGGAGTTGGCTTTCCTCTCGATGCCCTTAACAGCAGCGTCAGTTCTCAGAATCCGAGACAATTCTTTCTTGGGATCTACTCGGTGACTTGTTGGGATCAGGCCAGAGCTCAATTTCCCGGTACGCTCGTTGGGGATTTTTGTCGAACAAGTCGTGGGCATCATCGAAACATGCCGAAAATAAACAGGGGATGATATATGTTGCTGAACCTCGCTGCAAGCGGAAGAAGTCCCTTGAACAGGTTGTTGTATCAATGCCATCGACGAAGAATGCGAGAGAGAGAGAGAGATAAGGGAGAGAAGAAGAGACTGCAAAGTTCCTCATTTATATTTTTATTCTTCGGTTTGTTTCTGATTGTGATGTGGTTTTGGTTTTGGTTTTGATTGGGATTCCGGTTTATTATTAGAAAACGAGAAAACAGTGCATGCAAGAGAAAGTTATCCGCATCACCTAAAAAGGACACGTGGAGGTTGATTGTTGGTTACGTGGATAAATCTCCATCGCTCTTCTCTACCAAACTCTTTCGTGAACAAAAAGGTCAGAGATACCGTCGACCGGCCAATAGCAGATTATAAAAGGATGACTCATCAAAGTGGAGAAACTACGAAACCTTAATTTTATAATAGTATCTCTAAAGTGTAAGACGAGCACGACACAAAGCTGATCGAACGGTCTTCTTCTTCTTCTTCCTGAGTTTGGTTTTCTTTTCTAAGCGAGAGATGGAGATGGAATTTAAGGAGTTAAAGGAAGCAATAGACCAAGCAGAGATCGTCGATGCTCACGCGCACAACATTGTTGCTCTCGACTCATCTTTTCCGTTCATCGGAACTTTTACGGAGGCCACCGGAGACGCTTTATCCTTCGCTCCTCATTCTCTCTCCTTCAAGGTACCTAGTGTAATTACTTGAATATGACATTTATTTAGTAATTAATACTAAAATTAAAAGCATTTAAACTTTTTTTTTTTTTTTTTTTAAATAGTGAGGGGCAGCTAAAGACATTTTTTGTCGTGTCTGATTAGCTCTCTAAACGCCCTCGTTTTATGTATTCTTTAAGTAGTCTCGAATTAATTGTTCAGTTAAATGGGCTTACTACATTACTTGGAATGATCAAAATATTCTGAATTTGTCCTTGATCATGAATATTATGTTTGATTTATGGGTAAGAATGTTTTGATCTATATAAACAGAGGAATTTGAGGGAGATTGCTCAGCTTTATGGCACTGAAGTATCTTTGGAATCGATTGAGAAACATCGTCAAACCTCGGGTTTGCATTCTTTCACTTCCAAGTGTTTCAAAGAATCTGGAATCTCTGCTCTGCTCATTGATGATGGATTAAAGCTGGACAAGAAGCTTGACATTCAATGGCACAGAAACTTCGTTCCATTTGTTGGTCGAGTGTTACGAATCGAAACTCTTGCCGAGCAAATCCTTGACGATCATGACGCTTCTTCTTGGAATTTGGATTCTTTCACTAAAGCCTTTGTTGAAAGATTAGATTCATATCCTTTTTATCTGGTTTTTGTGTGGTTTTTAAATACACTCGTAATCTCGGTTTACCTTGACTTTGGATGGTCACGCTTGTTCCAGAGATTGTTGCTTTCAAAACCATTGCTGCTTATCGTAGCGGTTTGGATATTGATCCTCATGTGAGTAAAGAAGTTGCTGAGAATGGCCTTGCCCAAGTCTTGCAAGGTAAGACGGATATGGCTAGTTTAATATGTCTATACTCATCAATATGTGAAATAGCATTTCTCTTATCACATTTACCCTCTTCTTGCTGCAGCTGGAAAGCCTGTCCGTATTGGAAACAAAGGCTTGATTGATTACATTCTTACTCTTAGTTTGGAGGTTGCTGAACGTAGCGACTTGCCCTTGCAGATTCACACAGGGTATGCAATATTTGTTCAACTTTGTGAGGGTCTTTGCTGTTTTTGTGTATTGATGTTACTAGAGTTTGGTTTTGCATTAAACTAACCTGAATCTTAGCAGGGTATATAAGTCATAAGTGTACAAACTCACTGTACATAGAATGAAAATCTCTTTTTTTTTTTTTTGAATCAGTTTTGGTGACAGGGATTTGGATTTGCGGTTGTCCAATCCCCTTCACCTTAGAACCCTTCTTGAAGACAAAAGATTTGCAAAGTGTCGTATAGTTCTTCTTCATGCGTCTTATCCATTCTCAAAAGAAGCATCATATCTGTCTTCAGTTTATCCTCAGGTTTTCATCACGCCATTTCAGTAATCTGTAATATCATGCGAGTTAGTTTGTTAGTTCTTGATCAATATATTTGTTCTTTAAAGGTTTACCTTGATTTCGGGTTGGCGGTTCCAAAGCTTAGCGTCCATGGTATGGTGTCTTCGGTTAAGGACCTCCTTGACTTAGCCCCGACAAAGAAGGTAAAACTAAATACAGCAAGTTAACATAAACAACAATGGTATAAGTTCTTTTACTTGCATTATCATTGTTGTAGTAGTCACATGAAATGCTAACCATAAGAGATTTTGCAGGTGATGTTCAGTACTGATGGATATGCATCTCCTGAGACCTACTATCTAGGTTAGTTCAAGTTTCTACCTCTTTTGTTCAAGACTGAATTGAGGGGATTTCAAATTTCAAAGAGTTAAGGAGGTTATCTGTTTTTTCCAGGTGCAAAGAAAGCGCGTGAGGTTATCTTCTTAGTTCTGCGTGATGCCTGTGCTAGTGGTGACCTCTCACTCATGGAAGCCATTGATGCAGCTAAAGACATTTTTTCACGAAATTCGATTGGTTTTTATAAGCTTGATATTGACACAAATCTTACTAGTCCACAAAGTAGAGTATCTCCCAAGTCACAGGTGGAGGAGCCTGATGTTCAAGAAGATAGTAGTTCTTTTGTACGCATTATTTGGGTTGATACATCTGGACAACAAAGATGCCGTGTGAGTGTTTTTTTAATTCCTCTGAGGAAACCTCTGTTTCTCTCGGTGAACTTCTTTTTCCTTTAAAACCACAGAAACTTGACAAGAATTCTGTTTATTGTATTGTTTCAGGCTGTTCACGCGCAGCGTTTTAACGGAAGTGTGAAGAAGAACGGAGTCGGTCTGACTTTTGCATCGATGGGGATGCCTTCATTTACTGATGGACCAGCAGAAGAGTCTAAGTTGACCGGTGTGGGTGAGATTAGACTGGTTCCAGATCTATCAACCAAGCAGACAATACCGTGGTACTTTACTCGTGTTCCTTCTCTTTGCAGTTAACTTTACATGATTTCCTTTTTCTTTATTACATTGATCATATCATATTTACCGTTAGGGCAAAGCAAGAGAGCATGGTTTTAGCTGACATGCTCCTGAAGCCTGGTGAAGCATGGGAATATTGTCCAAGAGAGACCTTAAGAAGGGTTACAAAAGTTCTCAAAAATGAATTTGACTTGGTAAAAATAATCCATATATTCATTCTATGGAAACTTTTTATTGGCTTAAACTCAAAGTTTCCTTGGCCTTTTAGGTAATGAACGCTGGTTTTGAGAATGAGTTTTATCTCCTCAAGAATGTTGTGCGGTATGCGACTATATGTTTCTCGAATCTTGTTTTTTTTTGTTAAATCCAATCATTTTCATAGTCTTTAACACTTGTCCTGCCCAAATATTTTGAAGGGAAGGGAAAGAAGAGTATGTGCCTTTTGACTTTGGTCCTTACTGTTCCACATCCTCATACGATGTTGCATCTCCGATTTTCCATGATATTGTACCAGCGCTTGAGTCCTTGAACATCAAAGTTGAACAGGTTAACTTAAAC
Organism: Eutrema yunnanense; assembly: GCA_002933935.1. Classification (NCBI taxonomy): domain Eukaryota; kingdom Viridiplantae; phylum Streptophyta; class Magnoliopsida; order Brassicales; family Brassicaceae; genus Eutrema; species Eutrema yunnanense. Next base: position 757,131 of record PKML01013385.1, on the reverse strand, counting down.
AACATAAAATAATTTTATAAGCCATATATCACAACTACATCATGTTTCTTGACATAGTATATACATTTCTTTTATAGTTTCATGCTGAATCCGGGAAAGGTCAGTTTGAAGTATCTCTGGGGCACACCGTTTCATCTCATGCTGCCGATAATTTGGTTTACACACGTGAAGTTATAAGAGCGGTTGCAAGGAAACATGGATTGCTCGCGACCTTTGTTCCAAAGTATGTCAGATTCTTTCCCGCCGTTATATGCTTCAAATTATTGTGGATTTTTTTTTAAAATGTATTTGTGTGTGTGTTTTTCAGGTATGATTTATGTGACATTGGTTCTGGATCACATGTGCATCTAAGTCTTTGGAAAAACGGTGAAAATGTCTTCCCAGCATCTGATAAATCCTCTGCTCATGGGATGTCTTCCATTGGAGAAGAGTTCATGGCCGGAGTTCTATTTCACCTCCCTTCAATCTTAGCAGTTATAGCTCCACTTCCAAACAGGTAACTAAAACCGCATCGTTTTCGAGTAATATTTTCGATAGATTGTTACTACTTAAGTTTCAATTTTTTTACTAAATTTTCAGCTATGACCGAATCCAACCTAATACATGGAGTGGAGCATTCCAATGCTGGGGTAAAGAAAACCGAGAGGCGGCTATAAGAACGGCTTCTCCACCAGGAGCTCCTGATGGTTTAGTTACTAACTTTGAGATAAAATCTTGTGATGGCTCTGCAAATCCTCACTTTAGTTTGGCCATTATAATGACTGCCGGAATTGATGGTCTCCGGCGACACCTCCAACTTCCTGATCCAATAGGTAACTTTCTGTTATTCATTCTCATATATAAGTATGTACTTCTGATTATGTTTTTTTCTCATATATGTTATGAAATGCCTCTGATATTTCTTTTGCATTTTCCTTTGATGAAAACATCAGATACAAATCCGGCCGATGTGGCTGCTTCACTGAAGAGACTTCCTGAATCGCTCTCAGAATCTATTGAAGCTCTGGAGAAAGACGAAGTTCTCCACGAGTTGCTCGGACAAAAGCTTTTGGTTGCCATAACAGGAGTCCGTAAGGTACTCTATTGTCTTTTGGTTCCAACAATAGATTCACAAAGGTAACGAGTATAAAAGCTCTAATTAATACTTGTTGTTTTTTTCCTTCTATTTTTCACAGTCTGAGGTCGAGTATTATTCGAAGAACCCGGATGCATGGAAGCAACTCATTCACCGATACTGATCCTTGACTCTCTTGAGCCCTGAGATGGTGGTTGTTCGATCAATTCGTTGTTGAGTTTATTAGATTAATGGACAATAATGGACCAATGGAACTGCCTTTCTATCGTTGGAACCACTTTTCTACGGATTGAAAATGTATCGAGGTTTTTAAAAGCTATAAGAATTGATGGGTCGTATTTGCAAATACCTGAATGTTTGTTGTAGAGATGAAGTGAGGTTACTACAATATTTCTTTCTCGAATATAAAGATTGGATGCAAACGTGACATAAAGATTGGATTAGGAAAAAAAAAACTAAAAAGTTTCATATTTCGAGACGCATGCTGGAGTCTTTCTTACTTTTTCGTCCCATGCTTTCAAAAGCCTCACGTTATGGTCCTATATTAGTATTTAATAGTTTTCCGGTATCTATTAAGTTTTTTTTTTTTTTTTTGAACTATCTATTAAGTTTTTTTTTTTTTTTATGACAGCATCTATTTAAGTTTCTTTGTTCAGAACTTCTCTAATGAGTTTTTTTTTATCAACAGGACTTAATCATTTTTTTCCCCTATAGTTTTGTAAAAATAGAAAAAAATATATAAATATTTTAATTTATACCCTCGAAAATCTCAGCAAAAGTCAAGAAATTCTTTTTTTTTTTTTTTTTTGATAAAGGACTTTCAAATTAAAGGCAGAAAATATAAAAATTACAAGGATATGACTTTGTGGTCATATAGTTTGAAAAAGTTGATAAAAAATAATGAAAATTCTACAACAAAGCAGAAATCTAGAGGAGAGGAAAATCTAGAGATGACTCTCTAAAGACTCCTAAGACGGTGATCCTCGGCCGCCACGACCCCTATTCTTTCACCCTCCTACCATGGTCCATTGCATCTCTTGGATTTTTTGAATAGGTTTTATTGATCTTCCTCCTCGGATCCTTTGAAAGGGGTCACCTATCTCAAATCCTGTAACTCCCAATTCTAAGGCAGCAAAATTGCTACCAAAGACATTCTCTTGCACAACTTCATTAGCCAATGAATCTGATAGAGATTGGGTTGAACGATTTACCAAAGCAGGAGGAGAACCAAATGAAAGGGTCATAGGACTGAAATCAGTTGCTGGTCTTGCCTCTTCACATGGTGAGGTCGAAGTGGATGTAGTTGTAACAGGTGCAATAACAACGATGCTTGAAGTGTGATAGGCTGCTCCTATAGTCGCATCAACATGAGCACATGCTAAGGGAGATCCATGTGGTGTAATGAGGCTGGTGATAGTTGTAGCAATAACAGTTTCGGTAGAAACATCTTCCACTGAATCAGTAACAACAATAGGGGCAGAGACAATAGAATAGTTTGAATCGTTAGCAATGGGTTCATGAAGAAGAAGACATCTCGATTTCTTGTGGCCTAGATGCCCACATCTCTCACACTTAGATGGAATCCAAGAGTACTCGACAGACACCATTGAGATATTGCCTTTTTTATCTGCAGCTGCAATCCTCTGCGGAAAAGCCTTATCTAGTTCTACTTCAACCATTAGCTTAGCCTCACCCATTTGTGTCAGGTCTAACCTTGGTTTACTAATGAGCATAGGTTCCCCTAAACCTGAGGCTATCCAACTAATTCACCAATCAGAGTATAAGCAGCTCGGGATGTTTTTTAATGTGACCCACACCGGAACTGTAGTTATCTCAGGTAAAGCTAAAGAAGCAGCAGGAGTCCAAGGGGCAACAAACATAATGCAGTCATCAATATGCCATAAACCTCTCTGTAATACACAAGCTCTAGTAGACTCATCTGGAATATGAAATAGAAAGGAGGAGTTCCCTAATTTACGAGAGAATATCTTGCACTTCTTACCCCAAATCCGGTTAGCCACAGCATTGATGAGACCTCCCGATGGCGTGGAGCAGCGATAGAACTGTCCGATCACATATTCCTTTTGGTTCTCGAGCCCCTGCATCAAAACATGGTTTGGAATCACCACCATTGGTGTGCCATCCTCCAAGTAAGTTGGTGAGGTTGTGCGATGAAGATTGCGGATTTTCGGATCCATCTTTGCTGCCCAAGGAAATCTCAGATTGCCATCTTCCTTCAGTTCTGGAGGAATAATGTCAGATGATCGAGCATGACCCTTAGTAGTTGGAGTCTCTGCTGAAGGAGGGTCATGAGGAATTGGGTCTTTTAGCTCTGGGTTAACTTTCAAAGGTTTAACCCACGCCCCTAGAGAAGGGACAAAGGGAGCCGCTGGTTTTGCCACAGAGACTACAGTTGCATCATTATCGACCATGGATGGAGTCAATCTGGTCGCCGGAATTCCGCTTCCAGTTACAACCATTGTCGGATCCAAATCTACAGCACCAGCATCAGCAACTGGAATCGAGACTGGAACTTCGTTGGTGTTGGGGTCAGGGAGGACGTGAGTCAACGGAGGTGAGAGGAGTAATGAATTGGAGACTGTGAAAGGGATTTCGTCAGAAGCAGATTGAACCATAGACGCCATGGAAATAAAGGGAACTGTGAGAGAGAGAGCAGAGGAGACGCAGAAAAGTTCCATCGGAGGAAGAACGTGCCGGCGGAGATAGGGCGACGGCGGAGCCGCCGAAATGAAACGCGTTTAGAGTTAGGTTTCTGTTTTGGGAAAGTGTGCCTGGGAGAAAAAAGCAAAATATTGGGAGAAAGAAATTCTTGAAAAAAAAAAAAATATATATATATATATATACATGAAAAATAAGATTCGTATGTTTCGCTTATTATGCTCAAACAAGTGGACGAACTAAATCTATCTTCATGTGAGCTGAATCTGACTGGGGACGAGAACTTATAAATAAGTCCAAATTTTTTTCTTCCAAACTTCATGATTCATTCACACTAGACAAATTAATTGTGCGTAGCTTTTCATGCTTCTCTTTGCAAACTGATCAGCTAAAAATATTTTTTTTTGTAAAAACTATAACTTAAAAGACCATGAAATATCAGAAAGAAAATAAGCCATTTTAACGCCCAAAAATGCAAGGTTCTTGGAAACGATCTTGTTGTCGCATGACGGCTGACGCATGTACGTTATGGTAGCTACTAGCTACTGGATGTTTTGTTTACGAAATGTAATTATATATGTATGGATCCGATTTGGCCTACTCAACACTTCCATCTGCTTTTAACTCGGTTTTAAAAATTCGGTTGCAGCCAACATTGGTTTATAATAATACATAATCAAATATTTGTTCCACAATTTAAAGCTTTTTAATTATTTTTAGTTCATAACCAAAAATGCAAGGTTCTTGGAAACGAGCTTGTTGTCGTATGTACGTTATGGTAGCTACTAGCTACTGGATGTTTTGTTTGCGAAATGTAGTGTTGAGTAGGCCAAATCGAAATGTAATTATATATGGGAAAAAAACTAGAATGACACTTATAAATTGGCTAAGGACTAAAATAACACATAATAACTGAGAAGCAAAAAGTCTGTTTTTGGCCCATTTTACCCTTATTTTCGTTTGTTAGGAAAAACGTAATTACGAAACTGCCATTACGAAATTATTTCCACGTAAGCAAAAGTTTGAGTTATTTACAAAAATGCCACCGCGTTTTTCAGATTAAGTCTGCACAGACTTGTTATGCAGACTTGTTATGCAGA
>PKML01013385.1:724419-741320 GCA_002933935.1 Eutrema yunnanense | reverse complement strand
TTCGGGACAGCCCTCCGGTTTGATCACACCCGCTTTTGGACAGCCTAGAGTCATCACACGGTTAATAACAACCACTCCCTCTCAAGATTAGCTCAAGTAACCAATTATCAGAATAAGAGCCAATCTTGCAAAGGAATGAACACCACCGTGTGTGACTTAATCACTCCTTCATGGAGTACTCAAAAACGTGGGTCTTCATCACCCACCAACAAGGACCGCTTGCACTTCTTCCCGTAACAACACCAACTCTGGAAAACGAGCTTCAACATCTCCATCAACAAATGAGCACAAGAACGTCTTCTTCAAAGACCATCAAGAAAAGAGCCAAAATTGACGGCGATGTTCAACCAACCGCCGAGATCAGCTCACGTCTCTTCAAAAAGCGATTCACATATGGATGGAAAGATCTTTGAGTCTTCTTTCCAACAAGCCAAAGATCATCCCAAATGACCTCCGGATGTGAAAGATACAGCCGATTTACCAAAATCGGTCCCCCATATCCATGAATCACCATCTTGCTCTCTTCTTCAAGCCGTGACTTCTCCAAGAACTCGTGACTGAAACCACCACCTCACAAAGAGGTAAAACTGAGGGAAGATAGATGCTAACCCTCTCTCTCAAGCTTAAAGCCGAAATAGAAAACAAAGAACAACAAAGAAAAGGAGCTCCCCTAGGCACAAGACCTAAGAGAGCCCAACGATTTTGCGGAATTCGTTGTCCTCAAGAGCGGTTATGCTCTGATACCATGTTGAATTTTTGTGTGAAGAGAATGAAGAAGATCAAAGAGAGAAAGATGAAGAACACAAAGAACAAGTCACGTTTCTTTCTCTCAAACTTTTTCTTCTTCTTTTCTTCTTAATTAATTACAAGGATTACAACACAAATATAAACAACACAAAGCTTACAAAGGAAGCTAAAATAAAATATCTTCTCCATACTTATCCACTCACAAACCAAGTGGACAAGTGGCACAAGAGGGAATGATATTTTCCCGCACTATTATTCATCCCGGGACACTATTCATCCCGAGACTACTATTCATTCCGTACTACTATTCATCACACGAGTCTTCACTTTGCTTAGACGAGTTTGCTTCTTGTCCGTGGTTACTATTCATCTCGGGATTACTATTCATCCCGAGCTTCCATTCACCATGGTTGCATGTTTCTTTTATAACGGTTCTTCTGAAGCTTATAAGCTTTTATAACGGTTCTTCTGAAGCTTATAAAAATTATAAGCTTTTATAAGTCACTAACAAGTCACCATGGTTGCATGTTTCTCGGCCAAGTCTTCACAAACCAATCATTTCACGGGCAACCTCTCCCACTCGGTGAAGCTCCACTTGGGGAACTCCTCCACTCGGTAAGAATCGCCTCCGGCTTGCTTCTCTCGGCCAATCCCTCGGGCTACTTGTTTCTCAACCAAGTACCCTCGGGATACTTCTCCTCCTCGCCTAGCTTACATTGTCATCGGCTCTATTGGTCACTCATGAGGGTAACACTCTCTCCGTTTGACGCCACTTCATACCGCCTCTCGGATTACCAATATTCAACCAGTCACTCACTCCCGGTCCTGATCCTATTCCTGGTCTGCCTCCACGGTCAGCCTTCGTCTGGTCAGTCACTCCCGGTCCTGATCCTATTCCCGGTCCTGATCCTATTCCCGGTCTGCCTCCACGGTCAGCCTTCGTCTGGTCAGTCACTCCCGGTCAGGATTGTAACTCGGTCTCCTTTGGTATCACCTCGGGTCAGCTTCTACGGTCGCCTCTCGGTCTGAGTTCTAACAAAAGGGACTGCTGGCGGCGCTGGCGGACATGCTCATTCACCCCCTGGTGAATGTGGGTGATGTGTTCATCGAGCACATCGCCTTAATGTACGTTGGGAAGATGTCCAACTACGATGCTCAGACACTTAGTTGGACACAAGAATACGCCATGGATTTTTAATCCATGGATGAATTATATATTTTATGTTTTTTTTGTTCTATTTTTATGTTTATGTAGTAGTTTTTATGTTTTTTTTTATTTTGTTTAATATTTTTATGTTTTTTATTTTGTTTTTATATTATATTTTGTATTTTTTTTAAATATATAAATATTTAGTGATTCTCTTTTGCACTACTCGTATCAGACATATACCCAATCAGATATCCATAGTAATTAAGTAATATTTGGTACTTCTCGGTTCAACTACTCGTAAATTTTAGGACATTCATAGTAATTCGGTAATACTCGGTAATTCTCGGTTCAACTACTCGTAAATCTTGAGATTCCAAATTTCGGTAATTCTTGGTTCAATTACTCGTAAATCTTGGGATTCCATGTTTTGGTAATACTAGGTATTTCTCGGTTCAACAACTCGTAAATCTTGGGATTCTAAATTTCGGTAATATTCGGTAATTATCGGTTCAACTACTCATAAATCTTGGGATTCCATGTTGTGGTAATACTCGGTATTTCTCGGTTCAACTACTCGTAAATCTTGGGATTCCAAATTTTGGTATTCCAAATTTTGGTAATATTCGGTAATTCTCGGTTCAACTACTCGTAGATCTAGGGATTCCATGTTTTGGTAATACTCGGTATTTCTCGGTTCAACTACTCGTAAATCTTGGGATTCTAAATTTCGGTAATTCTCGGTTCAACTACTCGTAAATCTTGGGATTCCATGTTTTGGTAATACTCGGTATTTCTCGGTTCAACTACTCGTAAATCTTGAGATTCCAAATTTCGGTAATACTCGGTAATTCTCGGTTCAACTACTCGTAATTCTTGGGATTTCAAGTTTTGGTAATACTCGGTATTTATCGGTTCAACTACTCATAAATTTTGGTATTCCAAATTTCGGTAATACTCGGTAATCCAGAAAATCAACATAGCAAAATCCTCAGACTTGATCTCTCGGAAGGGCTGAGACTGTAACTGTGCGGCATTCTTCATTTTCTGTGCTTCTGGGGGGATTTTGTGAGTTTTGGGTTTGGGGGGGGGGGGGGGGGGGAACCTATAATTTGGAATTTGAGTATTTTGCATTTTGGGGGGAAAAGTTGAAAATTAAATCAATTGACACATATCGGGCCCACACATAGCGTAGTCGTTTCTCACGTGCCGCCGTCAAAATCTTATCTTCCAATAACACAAGGACACTTGGCAATTACATGAATAAAAAATTCTAGAATTTCACACATAGTAGTACCTAATGTTCTAGTTTTACTCGACAACATGTAGTTGTACTTTTGGGATTATAACTTATAATTAGTAATATCCTGTTTAAAAATAATTAGTTTTGATTGTACACTAAATTTATGGTAATTAAAGTGAATTTACAACGTTCTCATGGAAAAACATATCATAAATCGTTTATTTCATAACTTTCGCTACAAAATAGTGTTAAGATTAACAAAGTGACCACATAAGTATAAGGTTCTTGATGGGAACAATAGAATATGATTAGATGTTGTAAACATTTATTTTCCAAAATATTAAATGTTTATGAAATACATAACTCTTAAGATAGAACGTATAATTTTTTTAATATTCAAATAAAAATAACATTTGGCTCGACAGTGCAAAACGACTAAAATCTTGAATATTACAAAATTGTTTGAATCAACTGTATACAAATTAAACTAATTTCTCATTTTTTTTTACAAAACAGAGTGTCAAATACGAATATTTAAACTTGGCTACTATACATACTATCCCTACTGCAGTTAAAATAGCTAAATAAGCCTTCACCTTGGCCACGCACCGGCCTATCACTCGTCTTTCGGCGACGTTCTCCAACCGATAGATGCCTAGTTATTTGCCTTCTTCCCTTTTTTTGTAATACGGGGGTAAGGCGCACAATTGTTGTATATCATCCAGAATAATCCACTGGGACTTATGCGGAACCAGATATATCGTCCTATAATACGCCAATGCCCACGTCTCCATCAAATAATACATCGAGCACAATTCCTCTACATGAATATCCTTTGTTCTTCCTGCCCATTTCATGCAAACAATTGTAGGGGCTATTGCATGGACACAAGGATATTTTTTCTATATCAAAACACTTGCAACCGCAAGTTTTCCTTCTCAAGCTCACCAAATAAGTCTTCCCATCGCGTCCAATGACACTGTATTCAAGGTGAAAGTAGTTTAGCTCACTCACCAATAGCTTCCTCGCAATGGCTACCCTAGCGTACACTAGGTTCTCCACAAAGGGGACCAGTTTATGTGCATCCGATGCAGCAACAGACTCGCTCCTATGTTTGTTAAACCACTCAGCCAATTTTGCAACAATTGCATCAATCATAGGTAATAACGAGTACTTTTTCGCATCAAGAAATATACTGTTTATGGACTCTACACAATTACTGGTGTCTATGTTGTACCTTTCTCCTGGAAAATAACACCTTTCCCATTTCGCCTCATCTACACTACCATCCAGATAATTTGCTACATTAGGATAAGTATTCCGCAATTCACTGTATGCTTTTTGAAACTCAGCCTTTGTATACAGCCTTGCGCATTCCCTGAATTTTTCTACAACAACATCTTTGTCCCTTCTAACTTGCAATCTCACATTCTGGGACAAATGAAAGATGCAATACCCATGTTTAGAGCTAGGGTACACCTCACATATTGCTTTGATGAGGCTTACATTATTGTCCGAAACAAACACTAATTCAGAACTATCGAGTATCACAGTTTTCAGCGTATTGAAAAACCAGTTCCAACTCGCGTTGTTTTCAGCAACAACTACAGCAAAATCAATGGGATAATGGTGATGATTAGGATCCTGAGCTGTTGCAAAAATTAGCACACCACCATGTTGGGTCTTCAAAAAATTTGCATCCACAATGATCACTTTCCTCATTGCTCGAAATCCTTCAATGCAAGCTTCCAAAGCGCCGAATACGTACTTGAATCTTTTTTGTTCATCCAATACCACAATTGTTCTTGTATCGGGATTGACCTGCTCTAACATGTACAAATATGAATACAAATCATTATAACTTTCTTCTGGACTACCACGCGCCATGCTCAGAGCTTTTTGTTTCCCTCTCCATGTGGTAGAGTATGACACATTCACACTAGCATTTCCTTGAACCAAAACGACGAGACTTTTAGGAGCTGGAATTTTCAATTGACCTGGATACAATTCTTTAACAATACCTGCAACTAATCCTGGTTTTCCTTTCTTTTGTTTGCTGCTTGTACTTGAAGTAGCCCGAGAACACGTATGCATCTTCTTGTATACTCTAACCGAGAAAAAAGTTACATTCTTAGGCTTCATAGCTCGTAGGTACCAATTACAACAATCTTCACCGCATTTTACCACGTATAGACTCTTATCCGACTTATTTAAAGTGATCCCAAAACAATTCTGATGTGAAGCTCTATCAACGAAATCTATCAATTCCTGCTTACTTGCAAATTCTTTGCCTACTTTAAGACCCATACCATCTTCCCATGCATCTACAAACTGTTGTTCTTCTACAGAATGTGGAAACTAAACAATTTCAAGCCTTCAAGAACTTTCCAGACCGTTATCTTCATCGTTATCCCCATCTTCACGTCATGCATTCTCACCATCTACGTTCTCTCCATCTACATTCTCACAATCTGCATTCTCTATCGGCTCATGATGTTGTTCTGTTGAACAGTTTCCTGTGTAAATAGCAAGGACACCATCATTAACTCCACCATTACCATCATTAACTCCAACATTAGTTATACCATTATCATCGTAATTCACACCAAATGAACTTACATGCTCTACTCTTGAAAGTTGCTTGCCAAACTCATTTATTTCAACATCTTTGCTGACCTCTACAACCTCTACATTCAAAACACTTATGCGTTGCTCTTTATCCAAGGAAGTCATATAGACAGAGATGTCCTCATCATCCAAAATATAGAATTGTCTCTGAGTTTTCACTACTATTGGAATGTAACTCAGTTTCAGCTTCGTCGTAGATTCAGCTACCCCAACCTTCCTGCATATCCTATCCACTATCACCGAGTACGTTATCTCTTCCAAACTTTATGTCTTAAACATTACAGCGTATATGGAACCTTCTTTTGAAATCCATTTATCCTCTTCTCCACACTTTGAATAATATCCTCCATAATCAAAAAGTAGGTTAGTGATCATTGTCTCCTGAATAGAGATTAAAAAACTACATAAGAACCTCTTCACTTGACTCAGTAATACCAATAGCTCCCAGTTGTACCACTTGTCTCAGTAATACCAATTGTTTCCAGTTATCATGTATCAGCAAATTGGGTGAAATCGGGGCAAAAACTATATTCTACCTACGATTCCCTACGATTCAACGACTACGATTCCCGTTTCTCGAGCATAATCCACTAATCCCTAAATTTGTAAATTCAATTGAAATCCCCCGAATTTGTAAATTCAATTTAAATTCCCCGAATTGTAAATTCAAATTAAATTCCCCGAATTGTAAATTCAAATTAAATTCCCCGAATTGTAAATTCAATTGAAATCTCCTTTACCCAATGGTTTCTAGGGCATAATCTACTAACATAATAGAAGAACTAACCTCGCTTTTAAGCTTCAATGGCAGATGAAGAAGTATAACAAAAGTTGTCGTATCCCAGAAGAAGAGCTCTCGCGATGAATGGAGGCAATGAATTCTGGGAATTCTACTGTTTTTGAGAGAAAAGTTTTTTTTCTGATTAGCTGGAATTTTTGGCGCCTGATTGTTTTTTTTTTCCTTTTCCCATCTTTTGATTGGCCTAAATTTGTTTTGTTCTAATTGGTCGAAATTTGTAAACCTCCTTTCTGATTGGCTCAAATTTGTTTTGTTCTAATTAGTCAAAATTTGTAAACCTTCCTTCTGATTGGATGAAATTCCCTAAATTCTCATTGGTCAAAATTTCTTTTTTTTAATGTTTTACTTTCGAAATTAGAAGGGTAAGATGGGGATATCACATTTCATTAAAAGAGTATGAATGGTCTTTTCACATGTGAAAAATCCACGCTTTTTTTTAAGTCTAAACGACGTTTTCTAATATCCATTCGACGGATTAACGGGACTGACAGAATCAGTGTAAAACCTATGAATTTTGAAAATTGTATTTATTAAAATAGATACCAACGTTAATCTATGTATTTTTCTGAATGTCAAAATAGTTCATATATTAGACGTCCAGATTTTTAAATTATTCTTTAAATAATAACGTAGAGATTGTTGTCGGCAAAACATTCATACCATCATTTGTTTTTATAATAAGGAATATATACATCGCTTGAAGTCTAAACAATAAAGAAGGCCCAGTGGACGTAAAAAGAAGAATCAAAAGAAAGAGAATCTGATGCGAAAACAATTTTTATTGGGCCTAATGGGCTTTTCTTTGCTTTATAATTCAGACTTCGTCGTCTTCACACCTTCATCGCATTACACACCAACGTCGATTTTTCTCCTTTTCTCTCACAAATCTTTCGCAAAAATGGCCGATCAGCTCACCGATGATCAGATCTCTGAGTTCAAGGAAGCTTTCAGCCTATTCGACAAGGACGGAGATGGTTCGATTCTCTCAGATCTTTCTTCCTTCTTTGGCTGATAATTGTCTGGCTCGTTTTGCTTGAATTACTTAAGAATTGTTCGTTTCCTTAATGTAGTCTCTCTAGATTTAAAATTTCGGCGAGATTTGTATTCGATTTGTGTTAGTTATGTGATATATCGATCGTTTCGTAGTTTTTGGTCGCAATTGGGATCTACCTCGATGAAACAGATTAGAAATCTTAGAGATTGAATTGAAGATTTGGTGTTGAAAAATTGATTGCAGGTTGCATCACGACGAAAGAGCTTGGTACAGTGATGAGGTCACTAGGTCAGAATCCAACAGAAGCAGAGCTTCAAGATATGATTAACGAAGTGGATGCTGATGGAAACGGAACAATAGATTTTCCTGAGTTTCTGAATCTGATGGCTCGGAAGATGAAAGACACAGATTCGGAGGAAGAACTCAAAGAAGCTTTCAGGGTTTTCGATAAAGACCAGAATGGTTTCATTTCAGCTGCGGAGCTAAGACATGTGATGACCAATTTGGGGGAGAAGCTGACAGATGAAGAAGTTGATGAGATGATCAAAGAAGCTGATGTTGATGGAGATGGTCAGATCAATTATGAAGAGTTTGTCAAAGTGATGATGGCAAAGTGAGGAACAATTCTCAATCTCTTCTCTCTTCTCCCTTCTTTTATAATCTTTGAAGAAAGAAAAAAAAATTATTTATGCTGTTTTCATTGTATTGAAGGATTCTCTGATTTTTGCTTTCTTCCATATTTGACTGTTCATCATCATACATTTGTTTTCTTCCTTTAGTGTTTTTGTTCGTCTTTTTTTTTTTTTTATCATTTTTTAAATAATTTTATGTTGATGTTTAGAAAAGATTTAAAACTGTCTATTTTCTTTTGTGAACCAACTATCTCTTGATATTAGCTTTAAGTTCATGGGAAGTGTGGAAAAAGGTCTATATATATATATTTCGATGCGTGCTTTAATTATATAAACTAATGTGGTTAAATTTCTAGAGAAAATGTCGAAAACAGATATTTTATTCTTCCTAGAGGTAAATTACAAAATACTAATTTCAAAAGTTCAGGTGGTTTACCAACTAGTTTCTTTGTTTTAGAACTAAAATATTTAACTAAATAAAAAAAACCCTTAAAATAACACAAAAGTTAGTTTTTGTTTCAAACTTAGCACCTGAACTAGTTGATTTAAATTCAGAAAAAAAAATATCACAAATAATTTAGGGTTCCTAAAACTAGTTGATTTAAAATCAAACTAGTTTGAATTTAAATGATTTAAATACAAACTTAAAGTAGTTGATTTAAATTCAGGTAAAATTAGCACAAATAGTTTTTGTTTCAAATTTAGCACATGAACTAGTTGATTTAAATTCAAACTTAGCACATGAACTAATTCCTAAAATATCACAAATAATTATGTAAAAATACTTGTTTATTTTAAATAAATTAAAAATTAAATTAAAACATTATGTTTGGGTTCCCTATTTTTTATTTAGGGTTCTAATATTTTTCCATTAGAAAAGGGTTTTGAGTAATTTTCAAATTGAATTTGTGCTATTATTAAAATTTATACAAGTGATTNAAAAAAAAAAAAATTGATCAAATTTGAAGAGGAATGTTGTCATTAACTCAAATTCATATTCGTTTTTCATATTATACGATTTACATAGATGGATTATATTTAAGAAAATAAGAAAATGTTATACAAAAAGAACAATTGTCTAAAATAGCACATTTTAACTATATAATACAAACATTTCTATCTATTACAACTAGAGAAATAAAATTCAGGAAATTCTAAAAGGGTAAAATGCAAAACAGACAAAAAGTATGCCTATACTTATTTTGAGTTGTAAAAGAGAAAAAAACTCAATTGTTTAAATTAAAGCTAGATATGTTTAGGGGAATAAAATCATATATGTGGTTTGCAGCGAAAGCCAGATAGATGAAGTGAGATTCTCCTAACCTTTAAATTATGTGAATGAACTTTTTTTATAAACATTATTCTCTTCTTTTTCATTATTTATTGTCGAATCTTATTTGGTTACCATTGTAATTACTAACTATTTTTCTTCAATTAAAAATGTGTGTGGGGGCTTTAGGAGAAGACGAAAGAGGAGTATGACGACGAAGCGTGGTAGCACTACTGAATACAAAGAAGAGAACCGTCGCCGGAAAAGCCATTGCAGTATTCTCTGAACTCCGGCATTTCTACTTCATTCCCTCTCTTTATATGCTAGTGTGTTAAAATAAAAGATTTGTACTAATAAAAAGGATTTTAAATATCATATCTTGTGTTGACAAAAAATATATATCATATCTTGTATGGAAATATGTTAACTATACTGATTCAAAAATCATGTTTTGTAGACGAAATAAAAAAGAAAACTACCGAAAAGTTTTTAAAGTAACATGAAGAAAGAATTGCATACCAATTGAGTTATGTGCAGCATTTTTGTGGTCATGATCACCTAACACTCATACCAAAACAAATGTGGCTTGGCAGGATGTATGTAGGCCGAAAAATGAAGGGGGTCAAGGTGTCAAGAACACAACAGTATAGAAGGGTTTCTTGTGTCTATTGTAGATGGCCATAAGGCTCTATATATACATAGCTACATTGCCTTAAACTTGTAAATACAATAAATGTAAATATTCCTAAGTTATGTGCACTGAATATTCACAACGTGATACACAAGTATCTCAATACCCCCCCTCAAGGCGGAGCGTGAACTCAAGGCGGAGCGTGAAGGTCTTGAACGCCCAACTTGAGAAGAAAGTTATCAAACTCACGACGTCCAAGAGCCTTGGTCATGATGTCAGCAAGTTGCAACGTTGTTGGAACATGCTTGGTCGTAATGGTGCCATCAACAATCCTGTCACGAATGAAATAACACTCAGCTTCGATGTGTTTCGTTCGCTCGTGAAACACCGGGTTCGCAGTAAGGTGAATGGCAGATTGATTATCACAATGAAAGGGAATCGGAGAATCAATAGTGATACCAAGAGTCTGAAACAAGGACTGGATCCAAATAACTTCTTTGAGAGTTAATGTCATGGCCCGATATTCAGCTTCTGTCGAAGATAATGAAACCGTAGGTTGTTTCTTCGTCTTCCACGAGATCGGAGATTGGCCTAATTGAACAAACCAACCCGTGAGAGAACGACGTGTTAGTGGGCAACCCGCCCAATCAGAGTCACACCACGCGGTCAACGTAAGTGGACAATCAGCTCGTAAAAGAATCCCTTGTCCTGGATTACTTTTAAGATACCGTACAACTCTCAAAGCGGCCTCCCAATGAGCGGTTCTAGGATGCTGCATAAACTGTGTGAGAATGTGTATAGCATACGAGGGTTCAGGTCGAGTCACACCGAGATAAATGATGCGACCGACAAGTCGGCGATAACGAGCAGGATCAGCCATGAAGTCTCCTTGAGCCAGCGCCAAACGATGGTTCTGTTCAAGAGGGAAACTCACAGGTTTGGCACCGAGCAATCCAACCTCCGCAATAACATCCAAAGCATATTTGCGCTGGCACAAGTAGATTCCTGTAGCATTTCGTGCCACCTCGATTCCAAGAAAGAACTTGAGAACCCCTAAATCTTTCATACGAAAGCACGATCCAAGGTAGTCTTTGAAGTCTCGAACTTTTGCAGGTAAGTTCCCACTGATAATCAGATCGTCGACATAAACGAGAACGTGGATCCGGGAACCGTCTTTGTTCAATGTAAACAAAGAAAAATCAGCTGAAGCTTGCTTGAAACCGTACTCTAACAAGGCCGAATGCAGCTTTGCAAACCAACAACGAGGAGCCTGTTTTAATCCGTAAAGAGACTTTCGCAAGCGCACAACTTTGGACTTGTCATCTGAGTGGAATCCCGGTGGTAATCGCATGTAGACCTCTTCATGTAAGTCTCCATGGAGAAACGCATTGTGGACGTCCATCTGATATACCTCCCAATTCCACGCAGCAGCAACCCCGAGAAAGCATCTCACCGTGGTCATCTTGGCAACCGGTGCAAATGTCTCATCGTAGTCATCACCTGCAATTTGCTTATTTCCAAGGACCACAAGACGAGCTTTGTAGCGTTCGATGGTCCCGTCGGAATTGTACTTGATCCGATAGACCCATTTGCACCCAAGTGCCTTCTTGCCTTTCGGTAACGTCTCAACTGTCCAAGACTGGTTATCTTCCTGTGCAACCACTTCATCTTTCATAGCAAATCTCCATACGTCATCCGCCATAGCCTGTGAATAATGTTGTGGTTCGACATTGTAAGTGATGGCGTGTAGATAGGCGGTGTGAGCTGAAGAGAAACGATCGCAGCTGACAAAGTCACAAAGGGGATAAAGGGAGGTAGTGGCATCACTAGGCTTTGCAATGACAATGTGTAGCACAAAGTCGTTGTATTTTGACGGACGTATCTTTGGTCTAAAACCGCGACCAAGCTGTTCGGGAACGCCATTTGCCTGCGATTCTACTGAAACCTGCAACTCAGATTCAGACAAATTGGGATATCGATTTTCTTCTGCATAAACCTGCAACTCAGATTCAGAATCAGCTGGAGTCAAAGAATCCGCAGATACCAATGGAGTCAATTCAATCGCAATTTCTTCATCAACGTCGTCGATTGGAGTGATGACGGCAGAAGGAATTGGATCCGGTGGTGACGAGGGCGATATGCTCTGAAAAGGGAACTCGTTTTCGCAAAACAGAACATCGCGAGAAACTGATATTTTTCTTGAACTCGGATCATACACTCTCCACCCTTTCTTCCCAAAGGGATAACCAATAAAAACACACTTCAGACTTCGCGGTGCGAATTTGTCACCGCCGTGAGCTCTATTATGAACGTAGCATAATCAGCCAAAAATTCGAAGATGGTCCAGTGGAGGTGGACGATCGTATAGCATTTCGAAAGGTGTCTTGCCGTTAAGCACACTCGAGGGAGTGCGATTTATCAAATAGCACGCGGTCAGAGCTCAGTGGCCCCAGAACTCGATGGGTAAATGGCCTGAAATCGGAGAGCACGAGCGACATTAAGTATATGACGATGCTTGCGCTCTACACGCCCATTTTGTTGCGGAGTGGCAACACATGACGTCTCGTGTATGATTCCTTGGTCCGTAAAGAAACTCGATAAGCAAATGAATTTAGAACCGTTGTCACTTCGAATGGTTCTGATTTTCTTGTCAAATTGCCGTTCTATAAGTGCTACAAACGTTTTCAGAGAGATTGGGGCCTCTAGTTTCGATGGCAGAAGGTATATCCACACTGCCCGTGAATAGTCATCCAAAATGGTGAGAAAGTAACGTGAACCACACATAGCCGGAGTTCGATATGGGCCCCAAAGGTCGCAATGAACAAGTTGGAAAACATCGGTAGTTTTATTGCTACTTAAAGGGAAAACATCTCGAGTTTGCTTTGCGCGGATACAAACTTCACACGCTTTGCTATCAAAACCAGAAATACTAGAAACATGTAGCTTCGATACAACTTTAGAAGAAGGGTGTCCTAAACGCTTATGCCACACACTGGATGAGACCTTGTCAGTATGCTCCATCGCACCAGCAAACGCCATTCCTCTAAAGAAATATAGTCCATTAACTTGTTCACCCGCTCCAATCAGGATCTTCGTGATGCGGTCCTGGATAACACACATCTTATCAGTCAATTGAAAAACACAGCCACTATCACGTGCTAACTGAGAAACTGATATTAGATGACATCGCAATCCATCAACGAAAAACACATTCTTCAAACACAACTGACTACCTAACCGGACTGTTCCTCTTTGCCTTGAAACACTAAATCGTCCGTCTGGTAGCTTAATCATAACAGGGTTCATAGCACAGATTTCAACTAAGTAATCGATGCTTCCAGTCATGTGATTGGAAGCTCCTGTGTCATAAATCCAGGTTTCGTGGAGTAAATTACCTGAGAGACGAGGCTGACCGTCGATGTTACGTTCAGCTAACATCGCAAGTAATCCTCTCCATTGCACATCCGTAAGTCCAGTCAAGCCAATTCGATCGTCGTCACCAATAGCAGCATGAGCAGCGTGATTCGGAGCTGCTGTGACGGCATGAGCAGAGGTTGATGCTCTGTTTCGAGAGCCCACAGATGCACGTTCCGGAGCCGGAGCGGTGGAGTCGCGATTTCTTGGTCGATCTCCACACCAAGGGGGAAATCCAATAGTGCGAAAGCACTGCTCAGCGACGTGACCAGTTCTGCCACAGCTCTTACAGACGCCCATCACGCCTTTGTTTTTGTCACCGGTACCGCCTCTGTTTCGAGGCATGGCTTGAGCTGCAAAGCTCACTCCATCAACGCGACTATCCGAAGAAATAGCCGCCATCCTGCTGTCTTCGTCCTGAGTGAGTGTCAGGTACACCTCATCGAGTGATGGGAATCGCACGCGAGAGATCAAGGCCGAGCGAAGTGGAGTGTAGGAGTCGTCGAGTCCTCTAACGAACTCGTAAACTCGGACTTCTTCTCTCTCCGTTGCAATCTCAGTGCTGTTATTGCTGGTACACTTGACACACTTGCACGTTTTTAGACGTCGATAATCACTCAACGTTGTCCAAATCTGAGTCATATACCCGTAGCAGGCCTCGATAGTTTTCCCGTTCTGCCGAGCCATCGCCAAGTCAGCCTTGATTCGTCCAATCTTGGCTCCGTTTTTTACCGAGAAGCGTTTCTGAATGTGCTCCCACAAATCTTTGCTAACATCCACTGTTTGCAAAGTAGTCCTCAAAGATGGATCAACGGTGAGTTTGATCCATGAGACCACCAATGCATTGTTGCAACGCCAATCTTCAAGATCTCCGGAATCCTCGGCTGGTTTTGCGATGGTTCCGTCGACAAAACCAAACTTCTTCCGAGCCATCAGCGCAAGACGAATATTTGCTGACCACTCATCATAGTTCGATCCACGGAGAAGGGGCTGTGAGATAACACAACCTGGGTTATCGCTTGGTGACAAGTCGTAAGGGGAGATGGTGCGGCGAGGTGCGGTCACCGTCTCCGTTATCGTTGCAGCGGTCAAGGGTAGGTCGCTCATTGTATTGAACAGAGGATCGATCGAATTTTAGGGTTTAGTATATCGAATTTTCCCTATATTGGCTCTGATACCATGTCAAGAACACAACAGTATAGAAGGTTTTCTTGTGTCTATTGTAGATGGCCATAAGGCTCTATATATACATAGCTACATTGCCTTAAACTTGTAAATACAATAAATGTAAATATTCCTAAGTTATGTGCACTGAATATTCACAACGTGATACACAAGTATCTCAATACAAGGCATTAGAAGAATGATCGGCTCATCCCGAATGTTTGCGTTAAGTCTCATCTGGTGATTATCGCCTAATTCCGGATCGCTTTAGGTGGCATGACCCGTACCTATCTCTTGCGCTCCATGTCTTTTTGGGATGTTAGTGACAAGTACGCATGGTTTTGGATATGGCGGAAACTTCTCAAGTTCCGAGACCAAGCATCATCGTTTTTGAAAGTGGATATTCGAAATGGCAGAACCAATATGTTTTGGTTCGACAATTGGCTAATTAAACATGGGAAAATTGATTGATGTTGCTAGTTATTTGAGTACTCGAGTGTTGGGAATTCATCGTTATGCAAGAGTTGCTGAAGCGGCATTAAGCACATGTTGGAACATTCGGCGATGTCGGGGTTCTCACTTGCGGGAAATGAATGATGACGTGTATCAGTTCTGCCCCACCACTATCTCAAGATGCTCGTGATGACTGTATCCTTTGCAAGCATGGGGGAAGATGACTATAAGCCGAGCTTCTCATCTGCCAAAACTTGGTATCAAATTCGTGAAACTCACCAACTGGTGCAATGGAGCAGAGTAGTATGGTTTCCACAAGCCGTTTCGAGAATTTTGTTTATTACTTGGCTTGCATTTAAGGACCGACTCTCCACAGGTGCACGAACGCGAGCATGGGGTGAGTTTCAGGCTTGTTGTTTGTGTGGCGAGCCGGACGAAAACCGTGACCACTTGTTCTTCGCATGCCCCTACTCCTTTACAATATGGATGAAGCTCACAGGTTTCCTCCTGGGATCATGCATAAATCCATATTGGACAGCTATGGTATCATCACTTCTTATTAGATGTGAAACATCGGTTAGATTGGTTTATGTGAAACCATGTATTTGATTTCATTCATGTAAACCGGTAAACCGAAATTGAGATACTATGTAACCATCGTCGATATGAGATAATGAATAACATAATTCATTTCCACATTTCATCATCTTCTTCGATTCTTAGCCACTACAAGAAATATGGGTATTAATAGCGGCTGTTAAATGCTATGATTCAACTACCATAGCGTTTCCTAAAACGCTCTGACAGCGCCCGTCATTGTAGGTCGGGCACTTTAGATAGCGGACTTGACGTACGCTATAGTTAATTAAAGAACGATAGCGTTCTTTTCTGTGCAATTGTTAATATTTATAATAACGTTTTATAATCGTTATTAAAACTCATTAATAATAGCGTTTAGTATTTTCTTTTCTATAGCATTGGATTTGTGTTATAATTGGGTTGTACCTATAACAGTTTGTTTTACATAGATAGCAAATTATTTGTGTTATTAATTTATTTTATAATTACCCGAAAATTAATAAATAGAATTTCTTTTTTTTAATTGTAATATATTATTGGAATATTTGTAATAATAATAATAAAAACAATTAATTCATAATATAAAAACCATAAAAACAATTAATCCATGTTTACAAAACCATAAACCATCAACCTATCAAACATTAGTTAGACCCTATCAATCTACCACTAATAACCCTTCACAATCATTCCTAACATAAACATTATCATCATCATAAGCTTGACCATCCTGAACATAACTGCTGGCCTTCTTATACCGTGTGGGAAGAAAGTCTTCATCTTCGTCCTCAGACATCACTTCACTTGCAAAATCAATGTTGAGAAATGGTGCAGGCTCCTCTTCAAGGTTCTCCAAAGGAATGGGAGTCACTAGCTTATGAGGAACATCGTCTTTGCCACAAATTTGACGGATCTCACATGGAGCGGATTTCCCTGTAAGAAGAAAAAGTTTGTTCGGTATGGTTTACCCATTTGCTCGGTCAATTTCACTATGAAGGGGGAAACTGTTTTAAGTTAACTTACCAGCTAGTATAGCATCAACGGTGACATCTAGCCTTTGATGAACACGGCACTCGGTTCTCGATATCATTTCGACAGCACAAGTAAATGTTGGAGGTCCTTTTCTTTCAAGAATTGTCTTCTGCACTTTTCTTTTCCTTAGTAAAACAAATTCAAGTGTAAGGTCGACTCATATAAAAA
>PKML01013385.1:702170-721936 GCA_002933935.1 Eutrema yunnanense | reverse complement strand
AAGAAGAACGAAAAAGGGCTTACGCCGTTCAGACTTCGTGGAGCGCGATTCTGGTTGCGAAGCGGCATCTTCGAGAAACAAGAACAACAAAAACAAAACTTCCGATGGATTCCTTCACCTACTTCTTGTCAATAGGATCAAAATTCTCGATCTCAGCCAGGCGAAGGAGATTCGCCAAAGATTGAGCCCAAGAAGATTCGTAATGAGGTTTGCTGCTGAGAGGCGTACTCCCACGAAGTTCGTAATGAGGTCGGAGAAAGGGTCGGCATTATCAACGAGAAGGATGCACATAAGTGAGAACCCTAGATCTAGAGAGTGGGAACTTAAGAACAGATAAGGAGAAAAGAAGAGCAAAATGAAATTGGGGGAAACGACATTGAAGAGTTTTTAGGCCAAATTTCCTAAAAAAATTGCCTCCAATTGGTGGCGATTCTTTTTTCACTAAGTTTTTGACGGGTAAAGGAATTATTTTGTGCCGCTCAACATTTACATAGCGTTTTAATGTTGTATGTGCTATTAAATAGCAGGCGCGAAACAAAAAAATTAGCGCGTGGAAAATTTTTAGTCTGAGCAACATATTGATAGCGTTTACTAATAAACAAACGCTATCTAAAAATCAAGGTTTAGTCAACCATAGCATAACCACAAAAACCGCTATCCTGATGTGCTATTAATACCTGTTTTTCTTGTAGTGAGCTCAACTAACATGGTATCAGAGCAATGAGAAACAAAATCTCATTCGATCCTTTGTTCTTCTTCCTTTCTTTGACCTAAATCCATCGGTGATTCTCCCGATTGGTTCTTTCTTATATTTTTTGGTGATTGATTTTTGGTTATTCCGCCATAAATCGGTGATATCGCAAAATTTCTTGATTTGATTGAGCTTCTATGTTGCAACAATGGTGGTTAATCGTCGTATTACTCGTCGCAACGCTCGGGGTTCATCTTCTACTCGCACAGCGGCTGGTCCTGCAGCTCATTCATCGGATTCCTCGGATTCACCGCATTCTTCATCTCCGCCAAATATCTCGATTTCTCCCGATAGTATCCACTCTCCTTTCTACCTGACGAACGGTGATAATCCTGGATCCTCTATTATTTCTGAAGTTCTTGATTGTATGAATTACGAGAATTGGCGCATAGCAATCACAATCGCGTTAGATGCTAAGAACAAAATGGCATTTATCGATGGTTCCATTGCTAGGCCAAGTGAATCTCATCGGAACTTTAGGATTTGGTCTAGATGCAACTCAATGGTGAAAGCTTGGATTCTTAACTCTGTATCGAAAGAAATTTACAAGAGTATTCTTCGCTTAGATGATGCATCAGAAATCTGGAAAGATTTAATGGTTCGTTTCCACATCACGAACTTGCCTCGATCATATTCACTTTCTCAGCAGATATGGTCTCTACAACAAGGATCTCTCAGTTTAGCAACATACTACACTAAACTCAAGACTCTTTGGGATGAGCTAGATGGGGCAGATTGTGTCAAAACTTGCCGCAATTGTGAATCTTGCAAAGCAACAAACAAGAAGTCTGATCATGCGAAAGTCATCAAATTTTTGGCTGGCTTGAATGATTCATATGGCGTCATTAGAAGCCAAATCATTATGAAGAAGAACGTGCCTGATCTGTCAGAGATATACAACCTGCTTGATCAAGATCACAATCAGAGAAACATTAATCCTATTTCGAATGTAACTGCATTCAATGTTTCTTATGAGCAAAAACCTGTATATATCAATGCAACAACTTACAACAATCAGAAGCCTGCTAACAGACCTACATGCTCTCATTGTGGCTATACAAGACACACTGTTGATAAGTGCTACAAGATACATGGTTACCCTCCTGGATTCAATATAAACCAAAGTCTCAGACAGAGAAGCCATATTTTCCACGAAAACAGAACAATTATGTCAAACCAGTTGTAGCTCAGATTGCTGTTTCTGAAACTTCTCATGATGACATTGTTTCAGGCTTGGTTAACAATCTTACCAAAGATCAAATCCAAGGCGTCATCGCATATTTCAACTCCCAACTTCAACAGTCTGATGCTAAACTCAACACAATATGTTCTACTTCTGGTGGAACCATCAGAGCTTTACCCGGTATTGCTTTCTCTAATTCAACATTGTGCTTTGTTGGTGTTTTACGGGCTACAAGAAATACATTATCCTTTCAATCTTGGATAATAGACAGTGGTGCTACACACCATGTGTCACATGATAGGAACCTCTTTGTGAGTCTTTCTGATGCCTTGAACAGTTCAGTAACCTTACCTATAGGAATAGGCATTAAAATTGCTGGAATAGGTCAGGTTAAGCTAAATGAGCATCTGATTCTGAACAATGTTCTATATATTCCGGATTTTCGTCTGAATCTTCTAAGTATCAGTCAGCTTACACGAGATTTGGGATATCGAGTTATATTTGATGAAGCTTCTTGCATGATACATGATCCTATTAAGGGATTGATGATTGGTTAGGGTGAACAGATTTCAAATCTATATGTTTTGGAGACAACTTCAGTTCAAGGATCTTTTGATCAACTTTATAGTACGAATGTTGTAGTTGATTCTACATTGTGGCACAATAGACTAGGTCATCCATCTGTGTATAAAGTTGATTCTATAACAGATGTACTTGGAATAAAGCAAAGAAATAAAGAACCGTTTCGCTGTACTATTTGCCCACTTGCAAAACAAAAACGTCTTTCTTTTGCTTCCAAGAACAATGTGTGTGACAATGCGTTTGATCTCCTTCATATAGACGTTTGTGGACCATTCTCGGTTACAACTATTGAAGGATACATATATTTTCTCACCATTGTAGATGATCACACACGTGTCACATGGATCTATCTCCTTCGCACCAAAGATGAGGTACTTTATGTCTTTCCAACATACTTGAATATGGTAGAGACACAATACAAAGCAGTGGTAAAAGGGGTCAGATCAGATAATGCTCAAGAATTGAAGTTCCAGGATTTATTCAAGCAAAGAGGAATTGTTTCTTACCACTCATGTCCAGAAACACCGGAACATAATTCAGTGGTAGAGAGAAAACACCAACACATCTTGAATGTGGCCAAATCTCTCATGTTTCAATCTCAAGTACCATTGGAACATTGGGGAGACTGTGCTTTGACTGCTGTTTTCCTCATTAATCGATTACCCTCTCCTCTTTTGAAAGATAAGTCTCCTTTTGAAGCTTTAACTTCTAAGAAACCTGATTATAGTGGCTTGCGTGTCTTTGGTTGCCTTGCTTACAGCTCAACTTCAACCAAAAATCGTCATAAATTCCAGCCACGATCGAGACCTTGTGTTCTCCTTGGATATCATGCATGATACAAAGGTTACAAACTGCTGGATATGGAGACAAACAAGATTCATATATCACGTAACGTGGTGTTTCATGAAACCATTTTCCCATTTGCGAAAGGTCAACCTCCAAACCCTCTTGATTTCTTCTCTCCTATGGATAATTCTCCTGTGAATAGTTCTCCTACAGTTGATAGTACCATTCCTGCAGTTGTGAGTACACATTCTCCTGCAGTTGTGAATGATACATCTGTACATGATGGTTCTGTTCCAATATATTCAGTTCATAGAGTAGAGATAGAAGAAATTAGAAGGAATTCAAGACCGCCTTCTTATTTGCAAGATTATTACTGCAATATGGCTGATACTGAAATTCCCTATCCACTTGCTGCTTATTTGTCTTATGATCACCTTTCTGATGAGTATAAGACATACATATGTTCTGTATCTCTTCTCACTGAGCCTAGTTCCTTCACTGAAGCTAAGAAGTTTGATGAATGGTTAAAAGCCATGAATGAAGAACTTATTGCTCTAGAGAGCACTCAGACTTGGGAAGTTTGCTCTTTGCCACCAGGCAAGCATACGATCAGATGTAAATGGGTATATAAGGTCAAACTGAATGCAGATGGGAGTTTGGAACGTTACAAGGCACGATTAGTTGCCAAAGGTTATACTCAAGAAGAAGGTGTGGATTTTGTAGATACCTTCTCTCCTGTGGCTAAAATGACTACAGTAAAGACTCTACTAGCTGTAGCTGCTGCAAAACAATGGAGTTTGACTCAACTTGATATATCCAATGCCTTCTTAAATGGAGATTTAGAAGAAGAAATCTACATGAGACTTCCTCCAGGATATACACCAAAACAGGGGGAAACTTTACCTCACAATGCAGTTTGCCGATTGAAAAAGTCTTTATATGGCTTGAAACAAGCTTCCCGCCAATGGTTTCTGAAATTCAAAAGTACGTTACTGGCTCTGGGGTTCAGAAAATCACACACATACCATACTTTGTTTGTGAAAAATGTTGATGGCAAGTATATAGCTGTGCTGGTTTATGTCGATGACATAATCATCACTAGCAATAATGATTTAGAAGTTGTTCAATTGAAGATTGATTTGCAGAAGGCTTTTAAGCTTCGTGATTTGGGTCCTTTAAAGTACTTCCTTGGACTTGAGATAGCTCGATCCAACAAAGGCATTTCTGTTTGTCAGAGAAAATATGTTTTGGGTTTGTTGGAAGAGACGGGTCTATTAGCTTGTAAACCCTCTACAATTCCAATGGATCCTAGTGTCAAACTGACACAAACCGCAGATGAACCTATTGTTGAGGATATTGGAATGTACATGAGATTAGTGGGAAAGTTGATGTACCTCACACTCACAAGACCTGATATCACATTTGCCGTAAACAAGCTGTGTCAATTCTCTTCATCACCAAAACAATCACATCTTCAGGCTGCTTATAAAGTTCTGCATTATCTTAAAGGAACTATTGGTCTGGGCCTGTTCTACTCCGCTGAATAAGATCTTATTCTTAAGGCTTTCACTGATGCAGATTGGGCATCCTGCTTGGATACAAGGAGATCAACATCTGGTTTTTGTATGTTCCTTGGTCCTTCTCTTATCTCCTGGAAATCAAAGAAACAATCTACTGTATCACATTCTACTGCAGAATCTGAATACAGAGCAATGGCATTTGCTGTCAAAGAAGTCGTCTGGTTGGTTAATCTTCTCACAGAACTTCAGGTTCCTCAATCTCAACCTGTTGCATTTTTCTGTGATTCGACAGCTGCGATTAATATTGCCAATAATGCTGTTTTCCATGAGAGAACTAAACACGTTGAACTTGACTGCCATGAAGTAAGAGATCGAGTTGAAAGTGGTCTGATCAAGACACTTCATGTTCGTACTACACATCAACTTGCAGATGTCTTCACCAAACCATTATTTCCTACACAGTTCAATGCTCTTATTGGCAAGATGGCCTTACTTTCTCTATACATGCCATCTTGAGGGGGAATATTAGATGTGAAACATCGGTTAGATTGGTTTATGTGAAACCATGTATTTGATTTCATTCATGTAAACCGGTAAACCGGAATTGAGATACTATGTAACCATCGTCGATCTGAGATAATGAAAAACAGAATTCATTTCCACATTTCATCATCTTCTTCGATTCTTAGCTCAACTAACACTTCTCTCATGTAAACGGCCCGCTATTGATCAAAGCCTCCTCAAACTCGCATTCCAAGCCACTATACACAATGTGTGGCGGGAGCGAAATGGAAGAAAGCACCAGCAAGAACATCACCAACCAAGTCAGCTTGTTCGATTCATCGATAGGACCATTCGAAATAGAATCACCTCCCTCCGCTAAAGGAAGTCTTCCTTCTACGGTGATATTATCCAACAATGGCTAAGCATAACAACTTAGTTATCATTACATTTTTTTCTATTCTTTCAAATTCTTTACTACAGTGCTTTAACAAATATTGCTAGTTTGTAACCATTTTTTATTTTGTTGATAAATAAATTTAACATTTCAACAATAAAAAAAAACTGCATAAATTTTTTTTTTTGCTAAATAGTAAATATCATATAAATATGAAAGTTTAGGATTTACAAAAGAGATGAGCCTAATGATTTGATACTTTGGAAAAAATAAAATAAAAAACAAGGTAGCAAAGAGGTGAGCAATATTTAGTGATTCTCATTCCAGCCACAGTTACATGAGATTTACGCAGTGATTTCGACGTCTCCTGGACAAGATGATGTTACGAATATCACTATCTAGGGACTTGAAGATGGTTGCCGGCGGTATTGAGTGTTGATTGTGCAAGACGTTGTTCTTTTGCTTTCACAAGTGGAATATCGTTGCTTGGACCAATAGCTTCCTCAGAATTGTAGGTGCATTTCCGGAACTGTCTTCCCCATTCAAGGAGATTTATCCATCGATGGAACATCGGCTGAGTTGGTGTAAGCCTTCTCAAAATCCGATCCCATATCTGAGCACTATAGTCACAAGCTAAAAGCAAGTGATCTCTTGTTTCCTCCGCTAAAGAACACAAACAGCAAGCCGTTTGGATTAATCCCCATGAAGCAAGTCTAGTTCTAGTTGGCAATCTATCCATGTTTGCAATCCACAAAGTAAAAGCATGTTTTGGAACATATTGTTTAAGCCAAACAACATCTGCCCAAGTCTTAACTGGTGTCCTCGGTCTCAGAATATTTCAAGTCCTTTTGGCCGAGAATCCCTAACACATTTTACCCTCCACAACCCAACCAACAGTATCATCAGAGATTGACTTACTTGGCAAAGGAATTGTGGTTAGATACACATGCAGATTTGAAGCGACTTCTGATATATGAGGCGGCAATGGCCACCCCTCGCACTCTGAAACTCCTCGGGCCAGAACCACCAACAACTTTGATTAGAGGATCAAAGGGCGTCCATGAGTCATACCAAAAGCTTGTTTTTTCACCATTTCCCACGCATGATTTTAAAAACCTCTCAGCAAGGGATCGAAGATGCAACATAGATCTCCAAGTCCAAGAGTCACGGCTTGCTTCCTCCACAGCCCAAAAACTAGTTTCACACAAGTGATGATATTTATGTCAGGCAACCCATAGAGTTCCACTGTTTGAGAACATCAACCATATAAGCCTTAAGCACAAAGTTCTGTTCCAAGTAGCAAATCTCCTTAGGCCAAGACCCCATTCCTTTTTTTGCAGACACATCGTTTCCCAAGCAACCTTAGTATTTCTGTTAATTTCAATATTCCTAGACCATAGAAAACATGAACAAAGAGATTCAATCTTTTTTTGGCAGACACACCGTTTCACAAGCAACTTTCTGGATTTCAACTTTTATCTTAGAACTGCATAAATAATAATTTTAGTTAGTGTTTTAAAGTTGCACAGCTCGATTATTTGATACACTGGTTTATTCACACCATCTAAACCTTTTTTCAATAAAAAGTTCAGATTACACGTCAAAATACAAGATGATCAACAAGAACCTCAAATTTTCTTTCTGGTATTCATCCCTTTAAATCCTAATGACTCGCTTACCTTGCAATAATTCTTTTGATCTACATTTCAAATAATTTATTTCTGTTTTTAGTCTTAAAGACCGTTGGAGGTTCTTTGTACCACAATACTATTGATGCAATTTGTCCCAATCATTTGTTCTTCACCCTTTTATCAACTGAAATTTTTTTGTTTTGCTTTGCAAAATATTTTTTCTCAAGTGTTTCTTCTCATAAACCAGAGTGTCTGAACTTATCATAGATCTTATCCTCCAACTGATATGCTCAAATTAATACCCTAAAAGTACTAAAGTAGTGTTGATTGTAATACTTAGAGATCGAATCCACATAGACTCAAGGAAACACACAATAGATTATATAGATGAAAATCAAGCTAAGTGATCAATGTAATTGAAAGCAATACGTAAATTAAACTGTTGTAAGTTCGATTGGGAGAAAGATATGTTCAGGGTATTTCTCAGGAAATCAATGAATGCAGATAAACTAACTAGTCAGGATTCAGATTTAGCGCGGTTCTTGAACTCAAATCACTAAAGTATAATTAACCAAATCTCGTTGCGAGAATTATCTAAGCATAAATCCTAGAATTCCAAATCTCTTTGCGAATCCTAAAGTCTAAACCAGCTTTTAGTTCAAGTTTGATTTGTTCACAAAACAACTAAACCAAATCTCTTTGTGAATAGTTATTTTGCTCACCCAAGGTTCTATCAGGTAATTAATCGCACTCTCGTGCCTAATCAATTATCCTAATATCTAAGTTCTAGGTGATCAATCCAGAATTAGTTTTGAAAACAACCTATGGTGAAGAACTAATTCAGATTGTGAACCGTAAACAACTAATCAACCTAGCATTCAAAGAAATCCCTTAAGAGAGCCCTAAACCTAACAAGAGATCTACTCATACATGGAAATTGAAGCAATAAACATGACTGAATATATACTCAAATAAATAATAAGAAAGAGTAATAAGAGGGTTCGAAATCTTCTCTCGGACGAACATAGTTTTAGACTTGTCTCCTTTCAAAAGCTTTCTCACAAAAACCAAAGTAAAATTAAAGCATAGCCATCAAAGTGGCTGTAAAATCCTAATAAATAATTTAAGTCACGTTTTGGGGTTTTTGTAAATAATAAAGTCTTCTAGGCAATTTTGTAATTCTTCAACTCTTGGAAAAGTCGCGATCGTGTCTTGCTGCAGTGAGTATCGACCGATACTAGTCAGTATCGATCGATACCGAGGCTTTAAATCGGGTACTCAGTTACACGAACTTCTGCTTTGCTCCAAAATGCTTCAGAAAACTTCAATATCTCCAATTATGCTCCGAACGTGCTAAAACCTGTAAAATACTCTAAAATACTACAAAATAGTAGGAAAACTCTATAAAACGGACTTATATCATGGCTTAAAAGGGGTAAAAAACCATGATATATCACCAACTGATCAAACTACCTGGTTAGATCCAAAGAGATTGTCTTCTCGGCCATCTTTGTATTTAGGTCACTTCCATGGATCATACACCATCTGAGATGTATATCAATCCATGTGTATAAATACGTTAGGTAGCATCATTACGTCTTTAATTATGTTCCATCTTTATGTTATTATGACAAAGAAGTTATTGCAAAATCCTATAAGACAATAATTATATACATAAAAAACATTGATGCACTTGTGAGCATTACAAATCTTAAGATTATGCGTACAAAGTTATATGAACATACACACGCATATAGTGGAAGCCCCTTATTCCAATGGTCAATGATTTAATGTTTCTCACTAGGCCTGGAAATTATAACCGAACCGAACCGAACCGAATCAAGTTTTTGTAAACTCGGTTATGTACAGAGAACCGATCGGCAAAATTTATAATTTCATTCGGTTCTCGGTTCAGTTCGGTTCGGTTAACCAAAATTTCAGCCGAACCAAACGGTTAACCAAAATTAAAAAAAAAACCTAAGAAAAAACCCTAAATCTATCTCGCTGATTCGGACAAATTGCTGGAATGACTTTAATTGTCTTTAAAAAATTTCATATAACCTTCCTTATTCTCAATGACCTCATAACCTTATGATAATATGTTTTCCCCTGTTTGCCCTATGATTAAACTATTAATTTTTTAATAACTAAAATAAATTAAAAAACAGGAAAAGAAAACTAAAAAATTCAACCAATCACATCTCATCTCTTTTATTCTCTCTCTTATCGTTCTTCATCGGATCCTTCTTTATCCCGCTCCGCCGGTCCCGTCTGACATTGTCGGATCCCCGCCGTCGCTGTCAAGCTTCATGTGGTTTTTTATGCTCCTTTTCTTTATCTCTTTCGTGTGTCGTCCTCAAGATCAGCATACTGCAGCTCAAGCTTTGTTATTCAATTTGAAAATTCAAATTGGCGATTTAAATTAGGGATTTCAATTTGGGGATTTTTCAAGATTTCTATTAAATCTTGAATAACCCAAAAGGATATGTACATAGTAAACTTGTTTTCTTAGTCTAAAAGGAGCTTACCTTAATAATATATGGATTTGTAGATATTGAATCGCTCTGAATCGTAGCTGGTAGTGAATTGGGGCACAACTGGTGTAACTGGTAAAACTAGTCAACTTTTTTGAATTGGATATAACCGATAAAATTTGTACAACTATTTGATATAGCTATGCAGAAAATAGTTATTATATTTAATTCGAATAAGCAACAATGTTTTGGACAACTAGTTAAAACTGATTTTTCGTTATGGTATACTAGTACATATGAGAATACTGAGTAAAACTGGTATTGTTGGATAATACTGGTATTATTGATTAATATTGATATTACTGAGGGAGAAGTTATAACTGGTATTACAGATTGTAGATGGTAATTGAAGATTTTAATTTGATTTGAGAAATTTATTAGACAAAACAAACATTCAGTACGAAATAAATAAATTTACGTTAAATAAGTAACTATTAAATGTTAAAAAACGTGTATTAAGTAGGTAAAATAATTTGATGGTATAATGGGTTGTTATTAAAATATTTACACAACAAATATCTTATACTTTTATGATCACTTTGTTAATATTAACCACATTATGATGCCAAATATAGATAAAATGAGTTTCAAGATATATTAATGGATAAAGTCCTCGAAAACATACTTTAATTGACTAAAATCATCTGTAAAACTAAAAAACAAAATTTTAGGGGTAGGTAAAACTAATTAAAATTGAAAACACCCAAAAGTACAACTATTTGCAAATCATTATAACTACAATCTTGTGGATAACTAAGTGTAATTTTGGCGGCGCCCACTAAAGCAAACAACGGCGCACATGTGTTTTTTTGTGGTTTTTTTTTGGCGGCGCACATGTTGTTTTTGTGTGTTGTACATGTGCTATCAGTTGTACGTAGTTGTACCTAAATCCACTTTACTTCAAGTTCCTAAAATCAAAAACAAACCATCATTCACATCATCCTAAATATAAATCAGTATTCACAACATAGTACAACATCAAGACTCTACATCATTGAAGGTTTCCTCATGACAAAAATACATTATCACGACCTACATCATCAAATTAGCGTCCTCCTTACATATTCAATACACTGAGATTGATACATATTCTGTACTTGGGGATTAAATTAGCGTCCTCCTTGCAGATTCATTACGCCTCATTTTTCTAGACCCGGAAATAGCATTCACCTGCAGCTCGTCTCTCTCGTGATAACACATACCGAAGAACTTATGTATCCATTTTTAATTTCTGCTCGAATTCATGTCTAACACTGAGACATTTCTGACAATAATCTTTGCGTTTCCCAGCGAATTCTTCGACTATGAGAGCCGTCTCCATCTCTGATTCACGGAAGCTTGCAATTTTCGGTGTTCGATTCACCATGACTCTCTTTGTCTTTTGTAGGAGCTTACAACTCCATCCTCCTGTTCAAGAACAATCAATACACGAAGAGAAGAACATGGAATTCATAATTATGACTAATCCATTCTCATGGCACTAATCACTTTGTTAATCACCAAATCAAGATCAAACTCTTGTTTGTGATAAGATGATTAACAAGCTTTAATATCCAATTCCACTTAGTTCACTAATCACCATAGACATCAACTCTCATTGGCTAGGCATGAAAAGCTCACAAAAGGTTTGGTTCAAGCATTTCATCGAACACCTCTCGGGCGTGAAATGCTTAAGCTCTAGTTTTGATCTCTCAATCCAAAACTAGCTTTAAGATCAACCTAAGTGAATGATCTAAAAAGATGCAATCTAAATCATCATCATCTAACCATCAAGACAATTGATTAACGATGACTAAACATTCAATGCACATTTATTCTTATGACAGGGAACACTTTCAAGTAGATTAGCACACTCTCGTGACACTAATCATTGTACGAATCATCTAAAGTCAGCATCCACCGATCACTTAGATAATCCATAATTTACCACAAATCCATTTTAGTCAACAATTCATCATAAAGTCATCATCCACCGATCACTTATAATGAAAAGCATGCTTAGAAATTTTCTAGACATTGTTTCGAACACCTTGTGTGCATGAAATGTCTAAGTTATAGAAATGAGTTTTCAATTCAATCCTATCATTAATATCTTTCATAACATGAGAACAAATATTTATCTAGTCCTAAGCATCAACAATCAACCATCAAACCATCCAAATCAAGCAAAATTCAAAATCCAACAAAAAGTCAACTCATGAAAATATGAAGAACAAAAGAGAGAAAGACATAAAGATAAATAAATTGCATAAATAAAAGATAGAGTTGAAGAAATCTTCTCTAGAGTGGCATTTGTGATGAAGATCCATCCAAAATCATAAGAAGAGTTTGGGATAAAACCCAACTCTAGAAAGAAGAAAGCTCCCAAAGAAAATTAGGTTTTTAGGAGTTTTATAGAGTTGAGGGGCGGACCGGGTCGATCCGGGACAAACCGTGTACCGACCCGGTTCAAAATGGGTCAAATCTTGTCTTGAGTGGCTCAATACCGAGGTCACAAATCGGTATTGCACATCGGTATTGGACATCGGTATTGGACTTGGGTTTGTGCGGATGGTGGTGTTGTAGAACCTTCGGTAAAACCATTATATCTCCTGGAATACATGTCAGAATGGCCTCAAACAACCTCCTGTGGACAGCTAACACACTGGGCTATAACTTTTGTGAACACCACCGAGGCTAAATCTGATTGGAGACCCTTCGTACATCCAGTTCTTTCAGGCATGTCTGGTGGCTTCGGCCAGACGGACATACTCTCAGTAACACTGACGTATCTAACGAACCACATATCTGAATGACCTGGAACCACCTCCTGTAGTTCGCTAACTCATTGGCTACAACTTTCGTGAAGATCACCGAGGCTAATTCGGATTGGAGACCCTTCGTCCAGCCAGGTATTTCAGGCACGTAGGGTGAACTCGGCTGGTTTGGGTGAGATACGTGTTACACTGATCAGTCATACCGACTTGTGACGTCGGTGTAATCTCCTGAAGATTCAATATCGATATCACAAATCGGTATTGCACATCGGTACTAAAGGGAATTTTTCCTCTGTTTCAATACCGATTTGTTGCACCGACTTGTGAGCTCGGTGTTGAAGAAAGCGTCTCGGCCAGGCGGACCTGTCTCTGGTAAATCAGCCATACCACTCAAACCACATGGCCGAATGACTTGATTCAAACTCCTGTCGACAGCTAACTACTTCCTCTACAACTTCCATGAATATCAGTGAAGCTGGATCTGAATGGAAACCCTTCTTGCAGCCACATCTTTCCGGCGTATCGGATGGACTTTGCATTCTACTTTGGCCCATTTCTCCAAATATCATCAATTGTCTCCAAATCACCTAAAAACACTCCACATGCATGCTAAACTCAGTAAAACCTAGTGCAAACACCTATTACTCTAATTGAGACCAAAATGTCATAAAAACTATGCAAGACACATGCATGAGACACAAAACAATAATAAGAATGCATGCTAAGAGATGCAAAATATGGGAATATCAAATAGACGACGAGAAATTAAAGAAGTGATTGGCATTACGACAGAAGGTGGCATTGGGATGTACCTGGGACAACCAGAACAAATTTGCGGATCAAAGATGAAAGTGTTTTCCTTTGTCCAAGATCGTCTTAATAACCGTGTCAACTCTTGGTCAGCAAGACTCCTAGCCAAGGGAGGGAAACATGTTCAAATAAAATATGTGGCACAAGCACTTCCGACATATGTTATGTCGTGTTTTCTACTACCACAAGGAATTATCAACAAACTTAGGAGCGTCGTATCGAACTTCTGGTGGAGTTCCAAACAAGATAGTAGAGGTTTACACTGGATTGCAAGGGACAAGATATGTATCCACCAAGAAATGGGTGGGCTGGGTTTTCGTAACCTTCATGACTTCAATATAGCCTTGCTCATTAAGCAATTGTGGAGACTTATCCAGTTTCTTCTTGTGCAGGTCCTTTGAGGACATTATTATAATCGTTCATGCCCTCTGGAATTCAGGAGGTTTACTCACCATGTTATGGTTGGCGTAGTATCCTTGCCGCAAAGCCTTTTTTGAAGCTCGGTTTAAGAAAAACTATCGGGTCGGGTCTTAACACTAGGGTATGGAGTGAACCTTGGGTTCCAGACATGCCAGCTCGTCTAGCGAGAGCTTATGCTCGGGTTGGATATAGGTACCCTCAACTACTTTTCCATTTATTTATCAGAAGATATACAAAAGAGTGGAATGTCCCCCTTTTATGAGATCACTTCCAACCCGAGGATATCCCGCTTATCCTAGGGTTGAAACCTAGTCGGAATTTTTCCCTTGACGGGTACGCATGGAACCATACAAAATCAGGCATATACACTGTAAAATCCGAATATGATATGTTTAGGAAATTCAACTTACGCGAAGATCCTATGGAAGTTTTACATACGACTGGAAAACTCAAACATTTCATGCGGCAAGGACTATCAGGATGTGTTGCGACTTGTGAGCGCTGATAGTAGGATTTTTACTAATCAATTACAAAAATCCCACTCATGTCATTGTGGTATTTAAGATATCGAACCAATGAGGTGAGAGGCTAACACAATAGGAATTCAAGAAACTATATAAGCTAAGCAAATCAAGTGGTTTTAATCTAGCAACCTAATTGAAATTTAAGCAAGTAAATAAGCAAACAAGACTAAACGAAACGAGATTAATAACTTAATAAAGGCAAGCTCTTGGATGAGGTTACAGACTTTGGAGAGTTCTATGATTAACCTATGATGTCTAAACAAACAATCAAACATGTCTTCCTTAGCCTAGAACACTTAAAAAAGACTAATCCACTCTCATGGTCTTAATCACTTTGCTAATCAACTAATCAAGAACAAATTCTCATTTGTGAAAATTTAATTAACAAGCATGAAAATCAAGTTCTAATGGCATAATATTCTTTAGACAACTAATCCCTTAGGCTAAACAAGTAAAATCTCTTATTTAGTTATTGGGGAATTTCATCGAACAACTTGTGTGCATGAAATTCCCTATGATCTAGATTAGTTTTCCCAAGCCTAATCTAGCATTATTAACCCTAAATAAGAGAGGAAACATGTAATCTAATCACTAGACATCATAGATCAAACAAGAAAACCCCTAATCAACCTCATCCATGAGCCCTAAAAGAACATACTCACTAATCATGGAGAAACCCTCAAATCCCATAAGGAAGATGATGGAATCCATGATTAAAGATTAGAAAGATTAAAATGAATGAAAGATTAGATAGATTAAGAAGAATTAAACTCAAGATTGCATTAAAATCAAAAGGTCTCTTCCAAAAATCCAAGAACAAAATAAAGAGAGGTTTTTGCCTTAGGAAAGTTTTGGGAGAAAGACTTAGAATGAAATTTGGGTCTTTTTGCAATTCATAGGAAGCTGGGCGGACCGGGTCAACCCGGGACAAACCGGGTATTGACCCGGTTGAAAGTGGGTCGATGTGAGAAGAGCACCGGTTGGTAAAACCGCGATATCTCCTGGAATACATATCCAAATGGTCTCAAACCACCTCCTGTGGACATCTAAGTCACTGGGCTACAACGTTTATGAAGAACGCAGAAGCTGAATCGGAGTGGAAACCCTTCGTCTGGGTTGATCTTTCAGACATCGTATTTGGAGCAGAACTCGTTTGGATGCCAGACAGACGTATCCTTGCTATATTTGCCATATCTCTTGAACGGCTGATCTGAATGATATGAAACCACCATTAAACGAAAGTCAGCTCGATTGTATATGACTTTTATCAAGACCTCAGATTAAACTGGGCACGGGAAGGTCTTCATTTGGCCTGATCTTTGAGTCACTTTGGCTGATACTCGGCGAGAACTTCCACGCCGGGCGAGATTGGGCCGGCACAAGAGGCCGGTGTTTCCCCTGGTCGAGTGAAGGAGCAGTACCGGTCAGGGATGGAGGGTTGTTGTGGGCCGGTAATCTTCCTGTCCAAGCTGAAGTTGAACACCTGACGGTGACGCCAGACAAGATTGGTCCGGTATGGTGCGACGGGTTCGCGGCCAGACGGAGACTCCTTAGAAAATCGGCCATATCTCTCGAACCACATATCCAAATGACTTGAATAAAACTCCCATAGACAGATAACTGACTCCTCTACAACTCTCATGAACATCTCCGAAACTGAATCTGACAGGAAACCCTTCGTCCGACCCGTTCGTTCGGACACTCCGGACATACTTTTCCTTCTCTTATGCTCCATAACTCCAAACATCATCAATTGTCTCCAAGACACCTAAAAACACTCCAAATGCATGCAAGACTCACTAGGACCTAATGCAAAATTCCTAATCCTAAATAAGAGCTAAATGCAAGACAAAACCATGGTTATGCATGTAAATGACACAAAATTCTAAGTGAAATGCATGCTAAAACATGTAAAATATGAATGTATCAACTCCCCCAAACTTATTCATTTGCTTGTACCCAATCAAACAAACAAGAAAAGAGAGAGAGAGCGCGATGAAGATGAGATAGAGTCCAAAAATGTCAACAAAAGAAAACCATTCAATGGTGATTCTAAAATGCACTTGAACAATCTTTACTCCAAAAGATTTGGCCATACTCATCACAATATGAATCAAACTCAAGAATTAGCCTACACAAGCGTTCATATCCCCAAATCCTGTAACATTCATTAAACAAAACCATGAATCACACATATGCACATCAAATGAACTCACTTGGCTAGGGGACAAGGGTTTTGAGATAAAAATGATCTCAATAAATGTGGCATTTCCATATCAAGGGGTCTCTCAACAAATGAATGAACTTTGGAAAAATGCTAAAGGTAAAAAGCAATTGATGCATACAAGGATAGACTTTCATATACCCAATGTCCCAAATGACTTCAACCCCTACCTCTAAGCCCCATGAAGATCACTCGTAAGCTACCCTTTCTCCAAGGCATTTTGCTTTTCATAGACCACATACCTCATCGATTTTTCTTCATTTAAGGACTTGGGGAAAACTTATTCTTCACCTTTGATCAACAAATGGTTTGGCTCATTTCCTTTTCTTCTTTAGCTCATCTTTTGCTTTTCTTATTTGGTCTCTTTCTTCATCCTTTGGATGCACTAGCCATTTTTGGCTTCTTTTCTTCTTTTTGTAACTAGAGACCATCTTTTCTTTATCACTTAGAGCTATACCAAATATTCATTGCCAACCATTTCAATCATTAGCTTTTCCTCTTCTTCTTCTCCAACTCTTTTCCTCGTTTATACCTTTTCTTTTCGTTGCACGCCCAAGACTTTCTCTTTTCATTCCACCCCAAACTCCCCATCTATCTAGCCTAACCTATGCTTAGCCCGATGATGTGCGAGCTAAATCTACATGAAAACCTTTCCTTGTCGCTCTAAACCCAACACTTTTTGCCAAGTCCATTCGAAAAAATATAGGCCTAACAACACTCACTAGAGAATTAGGCTTGAAAGGAGGGTAAGTTAAAGGTGAGGATAACCGTCCCAAAGATGGGGATCGGCTACTTGGACTAACAAGAGTGGTAAAAAGGAAAAAGATAGCCAAAGTATGTCTATGGTATCCATGAGTCCATTTTTCAGTGCATAAACATGATAATTACTAGTCAAATTAAGGGTTCAAATAGTTAGGATACGGTTCAATTCAAAGCTTGTTTCAACCAAGTCGAAAGCATCAATACATATGATCCAAGTATGGTGAGTCCTTACTTTCAAGTTGTTCAAATGCATTTAACTACTAAAGCTTAAGTTGACATTTTACAAGGACAATTTCATCATTGCACCCATGAGTACGAATGCAAATCCTATATGAACTCTAGACTCAATCTTAATATGAGATGCAACTAGATGACTTATATGAATGCAAAATTTTCAAATTTTTGAGGTTTTTCTATGCATGGGACTCAAGTATGCAAATAGAAAAATAAGAAAACAAAACACAAGGTCAAATTACACAATCTCCTCCCCAAAACTTGAATTGCACCGTCTCGGTGCAACAAAAGTCAAGAGAGAGCAAACATAATGCAAAAAGATGAATGTACAATGCAATGGAGTGTAGTTCAAACCTTGGAATGGGGAAGAGGGAGTGGTCGAAAGGCCAAGAGAATCTATACTCATCACGTGGGTTCCTCACATCTTTTGTTGAAGCTCATGGCCCCTAGACCACCAAGAAACCTTGCAAC
Source organism: Eutrema yunnanense (assembly GCA_002933935.1). Taxonomy (NCBI): domain Eukaryota; kingdom Viridiplantae; phylum Streptophyta; class Magnoliopsida; order Brassicales; family Brassicaceae; genus Eutrema; species Eutrema yunnanense. Next base: position 703,850 of record PKML01013385.1, on the reverse strand, counting down.
CATTCAACAAAAGATCAAAACGCCCAAGAAACACAAAATTTAAACTAGAAAGCAAAGAGAATATATACAATGATAAACATGGGAATGTCTCCCAAGTGCACTTTGTTAAAAGTCGCTAAGTTTGACTTTGGTTACCCTTTTAGGTGGGTGATGGAAGAGTGTGAGCACTCCATGGTGGATCCTTGAGTTCAACCTTGAGGACATTGTTCATGACCTCTTGAAGACCCTTTGGACCTTTCTCCTTAAGCTCGGTGGTGAGGAATGCTTTATACTTGGCAAAGGGTTTGGGTCTTCCCATACACTTCACCTTGTGTACTCAACGGCTCCATCGTTGTACCTCCAAGGGATGAGTGTCATTGTGTGAGAAGGTGAGACAAGGGTGGGAGGGTGGTTATCATTGGGTTTCTTCTTCTTGGTCTTAGTGATGGGGACATCAGAACCAAGACCGATCATGGAGGGGTCATTAACTGGACAAACCCACACAAGGCCATCCCAATGCCCGTAGAAGTCCCATATGGCCCATCCGAAGCCGACCGGAGCCTTATAGAAGCTGAACCGATGAACCCAGCTCAAGGAGAGAATATTAATCGACCAAATGTCTATTTGGGAGATATTAGTCGAGCCAAAACCATTCTGGTTCGATTTGAATTCCGAGCTACTCAATTAAGCCAAACCGGGCTAATTATAGCAACTATGAAGAACGGTCGGTTTGATGCATTGCAAACCCGACGTTGGAATCCCGGATGACTTTTGGATACTACCAATTCAATAGAGGATTTTACTGAGCGTACGACAAGCTTTGATCTTGTTTATTGGCGACAGCAATTCTTTGATGAATTTGGGACAGTAACTCCCAAGGTTACTTCACCGCGGGTAAATCGAGCAAATAACTCGGACGAGTTTTTCAATCAAATGTCGCTTCCAGCTCACGACACTTCAGGAGATGTATTAACTATGGATCTGAAGCCCCTTGAGTCTAGTTTCATAAAAGCTCAAGATCAGCCCATTCCGATGAGCCAATCGGCCCACAGAAGCCCAACAGTGCGAGCATATCCAACCAGAAACGGACCATCCTTAAAATCAGGAAGTTGTTTCTTCCACCATTCAAGCAATTCCGTTTTCAAGGTTTATCTAGTGGAAGTAAGGCTCCCAAGGGTCCACAACTTCCTTCCCAAGTTGTCAAGATACAAGCTTCCTCAAAATCTGCAACACCCACCAAAACAAGCTGCCTTGATTTGTGCCACCACCACTAAGGAGCCTTTCCACTACATTCAAACAACTCTTTCTTTTTGAATTTCTTGTGCTTTGTTAGGTTTATAATTTACAACTTATTTGTTCACATGGTTGCCTATATAAGCACCAGGCTCTCACTCATTGTAAATCACCTTTCAATCAAAAGTTTAATAGAAGTTTTCTTGTTTTCTTTCAAAGAGTGTTTCTTTGCAAAGAGTTGTTTCTCTTGGATTTACACATTGTTCATTAGGACACTCGGATTTAATTACTTGTGTGATTCAAGTAGTTGGTTCGACCATTGATTGAGAAAGTCAATCACCACCGATTGAGAGAGTCAATCACCTATCCTCATCTCCATCTCTATTTTGTCCACCTTCCGCATCAAAAGCTTGGAATCTCTCGATCATCGAGTGGTCATAGTATTGGAGTGATTCCGTGCTTGTATCA
>PKML01013385.1:687796-700565 GCA_002933935.1 Eutrema yunnanense | reverse complement strand
TCCCAATGCCCGTAGAAGTCCCATATGGCCCATCCGAAGCCGACCGGAGCCTTATAGAAGCTGAACCGATGAACCCAGCTCAAGGAGAGAATATTAATCGACCAAATGTCTATTTGGGAGATATTAGTCGAGCCAAAACCATTCTGGTTCGATTTGAATTCCGAGCTACTCAATTAAGCCAAACCGGGCTAATTATAGCAACTATGAAGAACGGCCGGTTTGATGCATTGCAAACCCGACGTTGGAAACCCGGAGGACTTTTGGATACTACCAATTCAATAGAGGATTGTACTGAGCGTACGACAAGCTTTGATCTTGTTTATTGGCGACAGCGATTCTTTGATGAATTTGGGACAGTAACTCCCAAGGTTACTTCACCGCGGGTAAATCGAGCAAATAACTCGGACGAGTTTTTCAATCAAATGTTGCTTCCAGCTCACGACACTTCAGGAGATATATTACCTATGGATCTGAAGCCCCTTGAGTCTAGTTTCATAAAAGCTCAAGATCAGCCCATTCCGATGAGCCAATCGGCCCACAGAAGCCCAACAGTGCGAGCATATCCAACCAGAAACGGACCATCCTTAAAATCAGGAAGTTGTTTCTTCCACCATTCAAGCAATTCCGTTTTCAAGGTTTATCTAGTGCAAGTAAGGCTTCCAAGGGTCCAAAACTTCCTTCCCAAGTTGTCAAGATACAAGCTTCCTCAAAATCTGCAACACCCACCAAAACAAGCTGCCTTGATTTGTGCCACCACCACTAAGGAGCCTTTCCACTACATTCAAACAACTCTTTCTTTTTGAATTTCTTGTGCTTTGTTAGGTTTATAATTTACAACTTATTTGTTCACATGGTTTCCTATATAAGCACCAGGCTCTCACTCATTATAAATCACCTTTCAATCAAAAGTTTAATAGAAGTTTTCTTGTTTTCTTTCAAAGAGTGTTTCTTTGCAAAGAGTTGTTTCTCTTGGATTTTGTGTGCGATACACATTGTTCATTAGGACACTCGGATTTAATTACTTGTGTGATTCAAGTAGTTGGTTCGACCATCGATTGAGAGAGTCAATCACCACCGATTGAGAGAGTCAATCACCTATCCTCATCTCCATCTCTATTTTGTCCACTTTCCGCATCAAAAGCTTGGAATCTCTCGATCATCGAGTGGTCATAGTATTGGAGTGATTCCGTGCTTGTATCACTTAGTGCTTTTTCCCTCGGTACTTACTTTCTCTCTCATCATTGTGGTAGAGAAGAGAGATTCCAAGCAAGCTCCATCCAATACTAAAGTTTCTTCAACATTACCATAACCCAAAGCATTCTTGTCATGAGATTCTTTCTTTTTCCTACGAGCCTTTGGGGGTTAAGCTTTTTCTATCTTCTCACAACTACCCATGTCTTTTACCTTCTCATCATTCCTCTCTTGTTCATCATTCTCCATAATCTCAAATGAGGGAAAGAAGAAAGAGTTTAGGCATGTTCCCTCTAGAGCAAATTCATCGGCAATAGCATTTCCAAAAGTTGGTTCCCTTTTGTTCTTCTCAAAACAACTCTCTTCTTCATGAATCTGTGGGATGGAGGCTAAAGCATACCTTGGAGTTATGCCCACGTCCCTGACTTCCTCTTCTTTCTTGGAGTCTCCAAATTGCTCATTAAAACCCTTGGGAGTTTCTTCTTCATCAATCTCCTCGTTGACAATTGGTAAAACCGTCACATCCTTTGGTTTCTCGGATGGCAAAGAGAGTTTGACCAATTTGGGTTCCAAAGTCTCCAATTGGAAGGCTAATTGCTCAATCTCATTGGCGATCTCATCATGCAAGCCCTCTATTTTGTCATTCATTGCTCCCATCATCTTGCCAAACTTGATATCATTCATTTGTTGACCATCTAGGATTTGATGGAGCACCTCTCTTTGTTCCTCTTCTTGTTTAGAGATATGAGCATACACTTGGTTCTCTTTGTAGCCTTGTTGATTTTCTTGAACGTCATGGTTAGACCATTGATTGAGAAGTCTACTCTCTTGAACGTAATTCCCCTTGTTAAACCACAAAATTGACTTCATCTCGGCGTTCCTCATGAAACAAACAAGCTCTTCTTTGTTGCACACCTATGACCTTTTCCATTATATCCATTTCATCTTGCAAGCCTTTCAATTCAGAGTCTTGACATAATCTTTCTAGAGAGGTTGTATCATGCCTCTCAATGTAGCTTTCATGACTCTTAGCAAAGTTTTCAACAAGTAGCTCTCCTTTCTCCACGGTGAAGTTTGCAAAGCGCCCTGATATATCATGTATTTTACCCCTTTTAAGTCATGATATAAGTCCGTTTTATAGAGTCTTTCTACTATTTTGTAGTGTTTTAGAGTCTTTTACAGGTTTTAGCACGTTTGGAGCATAATTGGAGATATTTGAGCTTTCTGGAGCATTTTGGAGCAAAGCAGAAGTTCGTGTAGCTGAGTACCCGATTTGAAGTCTCGGTATCGATCGATATTGACTAATATCGGTCGATACTCACTGCAGCAAGACACGATCGCGACTTTTCCAAGAGTTGAAGAATTGCAAAATTGCCCAGAAGACTTTATTATTTACAAAAAGCTCCAAAACGTGACTTAGGTTATTTATTAGGATTTTACAGCCACTTTGATGGTTGTGCTTTATTTTTACTTTGGTTTTGTGAGAGAGCTTTTGAAGGGAGACAAGTCTGAAACTCTGTTCGTCCGAGAGAAGATTTCGAACCCTCTTGTTACTCTTTCTCATTATTTATTTGAGTATTTATTAAGTCATGTTTATTGCTTCAATTTCCATGTCTGAGTAGATCTCTTGTTAGGTTTAGGGTTCTCATAAGGGTTTTCTTTGAATGCTAGGTTGATTAGTTGATTAGGATTCACCATCTGAATTAGTTCTTCACCATAGGTTGTTCTCAAAGCTAATTCTAGGTTGACGAATATGGAACTTAGATCTTAGGATCAAGAGTGCGATTAATTACCTGATAGAACTTAGGGTGAGCAAAATAACTATTCGCAAAGAGATTTGGTTTAGTTGTTTTGTGAACGAATCAAACTTGAACTAAAAGCTGGTTTAGAGTTTAGGATTCGCAAAGAGATTTGGAATTCTAGGATTTAGACATAGATAGTTTTCGCAACGAGAGTTGATTAATTATAATTTAGTGATTTGAGTTCAAGAACCGTGCTAAATCTGAATCCTAACTAATTAGTTTGTATGCATTCATTGATTTCCTGAGAAATACCCTGAACCTATCTTTCTCCCATCGAACTTACAACAGTTTAATTTACGTACTTGCTTTCAATTTCATTGATCACTTAGCTTAATTCTTTTATATATAATCTATTGTGTGTTTCCGTGAGTTCTTGTGTTCGACCCCTACATATACTACAACAACTGCTTTAGTACTTATAGGGTATTAATTTGAGCATATCAAATTTGGCGCCGTTGACGGGGACTCAATTCCCATTAGATTTTAGTTTGAGAATTTCGACTAAGTTCGTCGGTATCGATCGATACTACCCAGTGTCGGTCAATACTCATCGTATTACTGTGTTACTTACGTTCTTGACTTTTGTTTTCAGGTGCATGCCTAATCGTGAAACCAGAAGGAACAAGAATACTCTGCTAGTCAATCTGTCATTAGAGAAGCTAGCACTTTTGAAACGCACAAACAGAAAAGCAAAGAAGCCAGCAGAGATGAACAACAATACAGTGGTTTTGGTTCAAGATGAAGCTGGTGCTTACAGAGACCAAGAGGGTCAGTTGTGCAATGCGAGAGGACAACAATTGGATGGAGAGGGGAACATCATTCCACATCCTCCTGTTGTCGAGGAGATTGTCGCTGGGAATGTCGCTGGAAACGCGAATGCAAGGAATGCTGTGGTTAACCGTGGTAGAACGATTGGTGAGTACAACAGGCCTGATCAGTTATATGCAAATCGATCAGCGATTCACCCTCCACCTTTTCAAAGGAATGACTTTGAGCTGAACAAGATCTCCCAGTTTTCTCAAGGACCTATTGAGGCGTTCAAGGCTGCTTGGACGAGATTCAGATCATACCAGAGAGATTGTCCACATCACGGATACTATGATGTTCAGTTGCTGGATCTTTTCTTCAGAGGGATTGATTGGAGGTACCAGATGGCTTTGGATGCTGCAAGCAATGGAAATTTCAACACCAGGTATCCTGAGGACGCTTATGTGCTGATTGAGAATTTTGCATCAAGAATGCAGACATGGAGGGCAAGAATGCAGACATGGAGCGCAAGAAGCTAGCTGGTGGCATGGAGAGTTTGCAGATTGCTGAGGTTTAGGCTAAGTTAGATTCTATGCACAATTTTCTGATGGGCAAGACAACAAAGGCTGTTCACTTTGCTGAAGATGTTGAGGTATTCAATGAGGATGAAGTAGAGGATGTTAACTACACTGGTGGTTCTGGTTTTCAAGGTCAGAGGAATCAATTCAACAACAACCGAAACTTCAACAACAATTCTCAGTAAGGAGGTTCGAATCAGTTTGGCCAGAAACCATCCCAAAACAGTGGGTATACCAGGAACTATAGAAATTTATCTTATCAGCCTATACCTGCTAAGCTCCTAGATAGCAAGATCGAGTCCATGTTTGAATAGCTGGTTCAAGGACAGCAGCAGATCACAGTGGATCTCAATGGAAAGATATATGCTTTGTACAAGGATCTGAGTGGAAGGATCGATGCCCTCAATACTCATCAGAAGATGCTGGAAACGCAAGTAGCTCAGACTGCAGCAACTGTCAAGGGAAAGATGGCTCATTCACAGAACGAATACGTCAATGCAATCGCCTTAAGAGGTGCAAGAAATTTCGAAAACCTGTGGTGTTCATTCACTCAAAGAAGCTAATTCCTAGGCAATAGATCTCTAATCTTGATTAGTTCTCTATCAACCAACTAATCGACATGTTAATTATCAAGTCCATTAGCAAATCATTATTTGTGGATTAACAACTAGCAAGCATTAAGAATCATAACAAGATCAACCAAAAGTATGCCCTAAACAACTAATGTCTTAGGTTAGGAACATAAATCTCTTGTCTAGTTCATCAAGGCATTTCATCAAACACTTGGTGTTCATGAAATGCCTTATGATCTAGATCCACTATTTCAAGCTGAATCTAGCATTAGGGGCACTAGACAAGAAGGAATATAAGATTATCTAACCCTAAACACCACTAATCAAACCTTTGGACCACCCTAATCTACCTTATCTCAAGATCCTAAGGACTACTCACTAATCATCATGAGTTCAACAAATCCAAGAAAAGAAGAGTTAAAACTCATGATCAAGTTGATTGGATGATTAGAAAGTAGAAGGTAGATGGATTCAATCAAGAAAACAATACTCAAATTGCATTAAAAACAAAAGGATCAATCTCTTACAAATCACTCTTAGAGAGGGTTTTTGCATAAGAAAAGACTTAGCCCATCAAAATTAGGTTTTTGGGCTTAAATAGTGAATAGTGACGAACCGGGTCGACCCGGGACAAACCGGGTACCGACCCGGTTTAAATGGGGAAAGAGTTCTGATTTGGCCAATACCGAGGTCACTGCTCGGTGCAACACCTCGGTATTGAGCCTGGGTTTGGGCACCGACGAGGAACACCGAGCAGTGGCGTCGGTATTGAGGTGTTGTTGCTTGATGATCTTCAATGGATACCGAGGTCACTCCTCGGTACCGTTGCTCGGTATTAAGGGATTTTCCCCCCGGGTTCCTTCCTTTGACAGCACCGATCAGTTGCACCGAGCAGTGACGTCAGTACAATCCCCTGAAGCTTCGATACTGACGTCACTCCTCGGTGTTGCACGTCGGTATTGGGGCTGTTTTCCTCCGTCGGGCTATACCGATCAGTTGCACCGAGCAGTGACCCCGGTGCAACCCTTCTGCCTTCGATACCGAGCACCAGTACCGACCAGTGACGTCGGTACGGTTTCCGTCTCCTCTCCTCGGGTCTCGAATCTCCTTTTTAGTACCTGAAATATGATCCAAAACATGCAAGGACTCTCTAGGACTAAATGTGGACACATTAGAATGTGGACACATTAGACTCCTAAAATGACTAAAATGCTAAAGAGATTTTTTTTTTTTTTGACAAAATAAATTTATATTAATATGAATTTGAAAGGTCTGAATACAAGGTATTTGTTAACCAACTAGGTGGATAAATACTGTCTGAGAAATAAATGTTATTTGGTGGGCCCTTTTTGGCTAGTAAATGAGCAGCTTCGTTCGAAAGTCTCTTAACATAAACAATAGAATGATTTGTAAATTTTGAGCGCCAAACATTTATATCATCTATTAGATTTAAGATTGATATATCATGATGTGATCCTTTCAAAGAATCGACTAAATTTTTGCAATCTCCTTCAAAACAAATAGAATCATAACCAAGGCTCCATGTACACTGAATTGCATGAAGAAGAGCTTTCCCTTCTGCTTCAAGACTTGATAATGCTGTTTGTAGATTTGCGGAGCCCCAGATTTTTGCAAAACCCTGATGATTACGAACTATCCATCCACCTATTACACGCTTCGTAATTGGGTCATAAGCTGCGTCATAATTACATTTTAGTGTTCCTATGGATGGTCTAGACCAAGACGATGGAGGTTGATGGTTACGAACAGGATCATGTTGGGTGATAGAATTATCATCTTTTTTTGTATTGTCAATCCACATATTCACATCTGCAAATGCATATGAGACTTCTCTTCTTATGTTGATTCGTTTTTTTTTGGAATATTAAGTTGTTCCTCGATTTCCAAATCTGCCACATCAACCAGAATGGGAGTAACTTTTGTTGAGTCGTTAATTCCGTATTATTTTGAATATCCAAAATATTTCTAATATTTTCCTCGAGGTTTTGAGAAGGATATTTTAAAGATGTTATAGGAAGATTTGAAATTCGCCATGTTGAGATAGAGAGTGGACATGTAAAAAGTAAGTGATTAATAGTTTCTGGGTGAGTAGAGCATCGTTGACAGATATTTTCTATACATACACCACGAGTGACTAATCTTGCTGCCGTTCCCAAAGCACCAGAGAGGACTCTCCATAAGAAATGTTTTAATTTTGGCATGATCTGAAGATTCCGAATTCTCATCTTCAATTCTGGATCACCATTAGGAATCGGAGGTAGATTATTTTGTAGTTGATTTATGTTCCTGGCTAACCAATAGCCGGATTTGACCGTATAAATCCCCGATTTTGTGTAGTTCCATTTGATTTTGTCAACTCTTTGTCCTTGACCCAAATACAAAGAGCGAGCCAGATCATAATCTCCGTTCATCAAAAGATTACCAAAAGCAATTTCATTCCATGAACGTGTACATCCATATTCTTTAATTAGCTCAGACACACGTAAATCCGGATTGATATTGTTTGACATTGCAGGTCGTGGGGGATGCGTGGGGAGCCAATTATCCTGGTAAATTCGCGTATCACGGCCATCACCAATTATAGATCGAGTTCCGTGTTTTAATAGATTTATCCCATGAAGAAGAGAAAACCAACCGAAAGAGTGGTATGGACGAGGCTTAGCATCAAACAGGTGTGAATCTTTGAAGTATCGGGCTTTATATAATCGTGAGAACAAGCATGTTGGATTAGTTAAAAGTCTCCAAGCTTGTTTGGCCAAAAGAGCATCGTTGAAGTTAGCCGAGTCTCTAAATCCTAAACCGCCATCTTTTTTTGAATATTGCAATCTTTTCCAAGCTACCCATGGAATACCTCGGTCTTGTGAGCTTTTCTCCCACCAAAATCGCATTAATGTACTTTCGATTTCAGAGACAACTTGTTGAGGTAATTTAAAGCATGACTTAGAGTAAACCGGCATTGAAATTGCTACTGATTTTAATAAAACTTCTTTTCCGGCCGGTGATAAAAATCTCGCCTTCCAGGCCGAGGTCCTTTTTTTAACTCGGTTGATTATGTTGTTAAACATATCTTTTTTCTTTTTACCAAATTGTTCAGGTAAACCTAGGTATTTACCACCCCCTCCATGATTATTGATGCACAACACTCGTTTCAGTCTTTCTTGTTTATCTCCTGGTATTCGAGATCCGAAGGTTATCATAGATTTCTCTTGGTTTATCTTTTGTCCCGAACATTGTTCATAGATTTGAAACACTTGTTTTATTGCTCGACAATTTTTTTGATTAGCAATACAAAAAAACAAGGAATCATCGGCAAAAAGTAGATGTGTGATCGCTGGAACCCCATTACCAACTTTTATACCATTGATTTCTTTTTTTCTGATCTTGACTTCTAGAAGATGACTCATTACATCAGCACACAAAATAAATAAGTATGGAGATAAGGGATCTCCTTGTCGAAGTCCACGTTCAGGGATGATTAAGCCTTGTGGAGACCCGTTTATTAGGACCGAATAGCTAACAGAACAAACCATTGTCATTATCCAACTGATCCAAAGTTCACAAAAACCAAAGGCACGTAATGTTTTTTCCAAAAAAATCCATTCTACGCGGTCGTAAGCTTTACTCATATCAGTTTTGATGGCCATATATGTTTGTGAGACCCGTTTTCTTGATTTCAAAGAATGCATTAATTCATGTGCAATTAAAACATTATCTGAAATCAACCGTCCAGGAATAAAGGCTGCTTGAGATTCAGACACAATTTGATTTAGATACGACTTTAGCCTCCTTACTAGGAGTTTTGATATAATTTTGTATAGGACATTACATAAAGCAATAGGTCTGTAGTCCGAAAGAGTAGTTGGTTTGGTGATTTTTGGAATCATGCATATGTTGGTGTGATTCACTCCCGGCCTTAAGGTTGATGTTTTGAAAAAGTGGGTCACTTCGGCTATTACATCAGACCCAACAATATCCCAGCATTGTTGATAGAATCTAGCCGTTAATCCATCCGGTCCCGGTGCTTTATCTGCACCAATACTACATACCGCCTCAAAGATCTCTTCTGCCGTGAAGTCACATGTTATTTTTCGGTTTATATCCTCTGTTACGGTTGGTTTAAACTCTGTGAAAATCGATGGTACGAAGGTGTTATTATCACTTTTGTAAATGTTCTGAAAGAAATTTTGGGCGTGTTCTCCAACTTGAAAATCACCCCGATAAATTTGACCAAAGGAATCCCATATTGAGTGAATGCGGTTTCTGGAGAAGCGTTCTTTGGTGCAGGCATGGTAGAATTTTGTATTTTTATCACCTTCAGACAACCATGAGTTTCTACTTTTCAAAAACCAATAGGTTTCTTCGTCTCGATAAGCTTGGGCAAGTTGCTGTCGTATTTTAGGAATTGAATTCCGAGGAGATCCCGTCGAAAGTAAAGCAACTTCGAGTTCGAATTGTAGATCATCAATTCGTTTAGCAGAATTTAGTTTTGATAATTTCCGACAATGAGCCATGGAGATTCTACATTCACTTATACGATCCAGGATTGAACAGTCTGTTCGGAGGCGATAAGAATTCCAGCCATTGTTGACATAATCTTTAAATTCCTTTATCTGTAGAAGACGTTTATCAAATCTGAATTGTTTTTTTGGATTTTCATCAACAAAGGCTACAGTAGTTATAACCGGCCGATGGTCTGAGCCGAATAAACGAAGAAATTCAGCCTCTGAAGCCGGGAATTTCGCTAACCATTCGGAATTACTAACTACTCTGTCAAGGCAACATTTAACCAGATGCTTGCCTCGTTGTCCCACCCATGAGAACCTATTTCCTTTGTATCGAAGGTCTGCAAGATCGCAAGAACTATACATGTTCCTAAAATCCTGAAAACTTCTTTCATCGCGAAGTGGTCCTCCATCCTTCTCCTCATTTGATAATATTTCATTAAAATCGCCTATGAGCAACCAAGGTCCTTGTCGCGATTGATTCATTCTCTCAATCCTTTCCCATAAATCATGTCTTTTAGTTTGATTTGGGTCACCATAAACAAATGACAAGTAGAAATCCATGCCATTGTATTCAACATAGACATCAATCATTCTTACAGATTGGTAAAGCTTCTTAATACATACAGCTTTTTTCCATAATAGAGCTAATCCCCCACTTCTGCCACAAGGAGGAACTGAAATTACAAAGTCAAATCCTAAAGATACACACACGTCCCTAACAATATCACACTTATTTAAAGTCTCCACTAAAAATAATAAGTCTGGAGAAACTGATTTACAAAGTTCCTTCAGTCTGTCATGGGTAAATGCTAAAGAGATATCATGAACTATATGCAAATGACTCGAAACCTAAATGAAACGGATGCTAGAATGATGCAAAATATGATGATATCAATTCCCCCAAACTTACTTCTTTGCTTGTCCTCTAGCAAAAGCATCACTAAAAGAGTTCAAGTTCAAGTGCAAACTCTAAAGTATGATCAAACATGTCTACTCAAAAGGGGCTAGCCATGTCCATCCTTACATGAACCAAGCTCAAATCTCAACTTACACAAGCTTTCAAATCATCCAATCCTTTAACATTCATTAGAGTTTTTCCAAGTGAATCATGCTTATGGAAGGCAAGTGAATGCATTTGGCTAGGGTTAAGGTTTCGAGATAAAGGTGATCTCGATACAAGTGACGGTTTCTGAGCAAGGGGTTCTCTCAAAAGGAATCAACTAATGCAAAATGCTAAGAGTAAAGTCCAATAGATGCACACAAGGTCGACTTCCATCTACACAAATGTCCCATATCGAACTTGACTCCTAATCTCTAAACCCCAATGAAGATCCTTCCTAAGCTACCCTTTTTGCAAGGCATTTTGCCTTCACTACTCATATCTTTTCACCTTTCTTCTCCACTTAAACACTTAGGGGATTTCCTTCTTCACCAAATGGTTTGGCTTTCAACATTTTTCTTTACTTAGCTCTTCTATACTTTCTCTAGTCTCTCTTATTTCTTTTCTTTGCCTTAGCCTTTTTGGCTTTCCTTCTTTCTTTTGAAGACTAGAGACTATTTTCTTCCCTTTTTCACTTAGAGCCTTTTCCCATAAACGATTATTGCCAACCATTTCAAGCTTTTTGCTTATCCCCTATTCTTCTTCATCCCTTTTTCTCATTCCCGCAATCTCTTTTCTTTCCCTTGTCCCAAGTTCCTAACCTATCTAGCCTTATCCTATGTCTAGCTCATTGATGCCGAGCTAGTTCTACATAGAAGTTTTTTCTTGTCGTTCTAAACTCAACACCTTTTGCCTAGTTGATTCGAAAAAGGCCTCACAATCACTCACAAGTAGCATTTGGCTTGAAAAGAGGTTGGGTTAAAGGAGTGGTTAACCGTTCCAACGATGAGAATCGGCTATTCGGGCTAACAAGAGAGTGGCAAAGCGGATAAGATAGCCCAAATATATATGTGGTAACCATGCATTCACTATACAATGCACAAACATGATAATTACAATGTCGAATTATGATTATCACTTAAGTAGGAATGGACTCAAATTAACTTGCTTTGGCTAAGACCTATGTAATGAGACATGAAATCCAAACATGGTTCGACCTTAATTTCGCACACGAGATCTAGAGCATAGGACTTAAACTCTCAAAGCAATACTTCACAAGGAGGAATCATTCTAGCTCATAATGCACATGCAATGCATTATCTACGTGCTATGCATTCTGGACTCAATCATACATGAAGTGCAAATGCATCCTAAATGACTTCTTTTTGTCTTTTCATTTTCAAAATTTTTCAAATTTGTTTGGTTTTTCTATGCCTTAGATGTATGCATGAGACTCAAGATGAAAATATAAAATAAGACAAAACAAATGTTATTAGATTCCGGTCCCTCCCCCAAACTTCAATCACACCGTCTCGGTGTGAAATAAGCCTAAGGAAAGGACAAAAAATAAGAGATAACTATACAATGCAAGACGTAAAAGAAAAAATATAAACAAGAGTTTTGGATTCGTACCTAGAAGCTTGTAGATGGGGATGTAGACCCCATTGAGTAAGATGGATTACTTGAGACGGGAGACGGGGACCGCATCGCTCTCCTCTTTGTTGCCTTTTCCGGTCGGGCCGTGGGACGGCTAGGGCTTATGACCATCGACCAATTTTCTCCTCGAGGAGCGAGGTTAGTGTCCATGACGACGTCTCCTCCTTCACCGACCCTTGATGAACTCGCTCCACAACCTCCGTCCTTGAGCTCATTGATGGTTCGACCCATGGCTTTCACCGTCTTCTTCAAAGACTTGATCATTTTCACCATCTTCTTCATGTTCTTGTTTTGCCACTTGCACATGCGTTAGAGGAGACGGTTTTGGTGGTGAGCGTGTCTTGTGGCCGCGTTAATGATAGCCCCATCATAAGGGTCAAAGTGGTAGCGCTCACTACCGTACACGGTCTCGGGTGACGACTCATTCGACACCTCCTCGTCGAGATCGAGAGACTCGGTAGCGGTTCTCCGTTGTGCTCTCTTTCGAAACGCTTGGATAGGCGGATCGACGGTGGATTTGTAGAGGTACTCTTGGGGAGGAATAAACATGACGATCCTCGGGTCATGGAAGTTGGTGAGTGCCGAATTAGGTAAGGGGACTTGTGCCCCGGATGTCTCGGTGAGTTGGAGGTTGTAAGCCATCTTTCCTTCGATATATCCCTTGAAGAACTTAGTCTTTGAAAGGTAGGCCGTATCCAAAGATTTTTACTCATAGTTGCCAAGTGAAACTTTGACCCCCTTTGCCATAAGAATAGGCGTTATCATCCATCCGAGGCAAATCGCGGCCTTCTTCGACTTTGTCTTCCAAGCCCAATCC
>PKML01013385.1:646922-687533 GCA_002933935.1 Eutrema yunnanense | reverse complement strand
CCTTCGATATATCCCTTGAAGAACTTAGTCTTTGAAAGGTAGGCCGTATCCAAAGATTTCCACTCATAGTTGCCAAGTGAAATTTTGACCCCCTTTGCCATAAGAATAGGCGTTATCATCCATCCGAGGCAAATCGCGGCCTTCTTCGACTTTGTCTTCCAAGCCCAATCCCGGTAAGCGAACAAGTGTCTTACCAAGAATGTTGCGAGACAAGGAAGTCTATCCGGCCCCTCGAATGCTTACCGTTTGCGAGAACGGGTAAGATGGGCTTTAGACCAAGCCCCAACAACTCCATCTCCTCCGTAGTGACCGTGTCAATCTCTACCTTGTGGTAGAAATTGTGGACCAACGCCTTGTGTGCGTACCGTAGAGCCAGGTGCCGTATGCTCGCACTCTTAGAGTCACCGGCTCTAAACTCTCCACTTGCAATCGTTGCCCAAAGATTTCGGAGCTCGAGTCTTGGATAGTCAAAGTATTGCCAGCCGTATGTACCTTTTTCTCTAAACCTGAATATCTCGCAAAGCTCGTGGAAAGTGACGGTGTAAGTGGTTCCCATGAGTCCGAACTCTAGAACTCCAAACCCGGAATTTGCATCTTCCGTTTCGTAGAACTTAGCTCGAAGGGTGGCTAGGAACTTGCCGGTGAGTGCCTTTAAGGCTTCATGCTTCATGCTCATGAACTCCCTTAGCCCCATATTCTCAAAGAGAGTCCACACTTCGTCACTTTTCCCCATCCTATCCATTTTCTCCGCATCGACAAATTTGCCTTGCTCGAACCTCATTTGACCAAATTTGTCGAAGTAATCTTGCTCACTTGGCTTTGTCCGTTGCGGCACGGGGACTTCTCCACTTGAGCTCTCACTCTCGACCTCTTCTTTGACTCTCTTGCCCTTTCCCTTTGCCGTTTTCTTGGCTTTAGAGCTCGTAGCCACGGTTTTAGTCTTTGCTTTGGCACTAGCCTTGGCAATCCCTTTTCCCTTTTCCGCGGCCGTAGCTTGGGCAATTCCTTTTCCTTTCCCAACTGTTGAAACCGTGCCCGTGTCGATGGAGCGCCCTTGTCTGATATTGTACCTACAAATATCCTTGAGACAATTTGTGAGCATAGGTATAATTTCTTATCAAATCAACAAGGGATCACCAAGAGATGATCTAAGAGCAATATACCAAGGCGACAATTCACATTTAACAAGCAAATTATCCCAATTCACAATCCCTAATTCTCAAAATCCCAATTTCTCAAAATCCCAATTTCTCAAAATCCGTAACCATCAACAATTGGCACATGAATCATCAAGTTTAAGCATAGATAAACCATTCCCAAGGTATTTGCACAAGTGAAATACAATATAAAACCATATTCAAGCAATTTTTCTTAAAGAACAAAACCATGGTTTTCAAAAATTTAATCGAATAATACCTTGGGGAATTTGGATTAGTTGCTTGAAATGATGATAAATCCAAAAAGAGCAGTGAAAACCGAGATTATGGGGCTTTGAATCACCAAATTTGGTTGAGAAAAGAGGGAGATGTTGAAAAATTCTCTCTTGAAATCGCTAAAGTGAGGGGAAAAATGGGGCTAGGGTCGCGTGAAAGAGGAAGAAGAAGGAGACTTACCTGGGCGGGTCAGATCTTACCTGGGTCGGGTCCGAAATTTTTTTAAAAAATTGATCAATACTGATGTCACTCATCGGTACCACTGCTCGGTATTGACTGATTTTTTTAAAATTTTCGGCGAACACCGATGTCACTCCTCGGTACCACACATCGATATTGGCATATACCGATGTTACTCCTCGGTACCACACGTCGGTGCTAAGGGATTTTCCTTCTGTTTCCATACCGACCTGTGACGTCGGTATTGGTCCCTCGTTTGACACGGTCTATTCCGAGGTCACTCCTCGGTATTGGGCATCGGTGTGAGCATACCGAGGTCACTCATCGGTGCTGGTCATCGGTATGCACGTACCGATGTCACTCCTCGGTGCAACTGCTCAGTGTTAAGGCTGGTTTTCTTCTGTTTCGATACCGAGCTGTTGCACCGACATGTGACATCGGTATTGCCCTTGGCAAATCCATACCGAGGTCACTCCTCGGTATCTCTCCTCGGTATTCCCTTTTTGCCTTGGAACCCCTATGCACACTTAACAAAAACATCAAAAAGATCTAGCAAAGATAGAAAAAGAGATAAACAAAAAGAAAAATATATACAATGATAATCTTGGGGTGTCTCCCAAGAGCACTTTGTTTAACGTCACTAAGTTCGACGTTTGTTACCGTTCTCAAGCTAGAGGGACATCATCGAGGGGGATTGATCCTCCCTTTTCGATGATTTGATTTGTCCGGTAGAGTTTGAGCCTTTGGCCATTTAAAATGAAATCTTGGCCCTCCTTGTTAACAAGCACCACGGCTCCATACACTTCTTTAACCTCAAACGGACCCGACCACCTTGACTTGAGTTTCCCAGGAAAGAGCTTCAACCGGGAATTGAATACCAACACTAGGTCTCCAACCTTGAAATCCTTGTGCACAATCCTCTTGTCGTGGAATGCTTTGGTCCTCTCCTTGTAGATTATCGAGCTCTCATAGGCTTCGAGCTTAGTCTCCTCTAACTCCTGAAGTTGAATCAACCGCCTCTCTTGTGCGGTCTTGATGTCGAAGTTAAGAAGCTTTACCGCCCATAGGGCCTTGTATTCCAATTCAACAGGTAGATGGCATGACTTCCCATAAAGCAAGTTGAATGGTGTAGTCCCTATAGGTGTTTTAAAGGCGGTTCGGTATGCCCATAAAGCATAATCTAACTTGTTGGCCCAATCCTTCCTTGAACCCCCAACCGTCTTCTCGAGTATGGCCTTAATTTGCCGGTTGGATACTTCTACTTGGCCACTCGTTTGAGGATGGTAAGGTGTTGCTACCTTATGCCTCACACCATGCTTCTCAAGTAAGCTTTCAAACACTTTGTTGATGAAATGACTACCTCCATCACTAATGACCACCCTTGGAACTCCGAACCTTGGGAAGATTACGGACTTGAACAGTTTTAGAACGACCTTGGCATCGTTGGTCGGGCTTGCAATGGCTTCCACCCATTTAGAGACGTAATCAACCGCCACCAATATGTATTGGTTACCATACGATGACGGGAAAGGTCCCATAAAATCGATGCCCCATACGTCAAACATCTCTACCACAAGGATTGGGTTTTGGGGCATCTCATCTCTCCTCCCAATGTTCCCTTTCCTTTGGCATGCATCACATGTGGAGACAAAGAGGTGTGCATCTTTGAATAATGAAGGCCACCAAAAACCGGATTGCAAGACCCTTGTAGCAGTTTTGTAGGATGCATGATGCCCACCATAGCTTGACCCGTGACAATGGAGTAGGATCCCTTGGACTTTTTCTTCCGCCACACACTTTCTATACAACTCATCCGAGCACAACTTGTATAGGTAGGGATCGTCCCAATAGTATCTAGTCACGTCATGGAAGAACTTCTTCTTCTTATACCCATCCAAAGGCGGTTTCTTCCCGCACACTAAGTAGTTCACTAGATCCGCAAACCATGGTAGTCTCTCGTCTTGTAACCCGTTAGCATTCTCTAGTCCTTGCACGGCTTCGACCCCTTTCTTCAAGACGCCAACCATCATGAGACTCTCCTCGGGGAGCTTATCATCAATTGGGACAAGGTCTTCAATCCTCATTCTAGACAAGTGATCCGCAACCCCATTCTTTATCCCCTTCTTGTCAACTATCTCCAAGTCAAACTCTTGTAGAAGCAAGATCCAACGGAGTAGCCTTGGCTTAGTGTCTTTCTTGGCATGAATGTATCTCAAAGTCGCGTGATCGGTGTAGACAATCACCCTTGATCCCACAACATAAGACCTAAACTTCTCCATTGCAAAAACCACGGTTACCAACTCTTTTTCCGTTGTGGCATACCGGGTTTGAGTATCGTCTAAGGTCCTACTTGCATAGTAGATGACATTGGTCTTCTTGTCCTTCCTTTGACCCAAAACCGCTCCAACCGCATAGTCACTAGCATCACACATGATCTCGAAAGGAAGATCCCAATCCGGGGTTTGGACAATGGGAGTACTAACCAACGCCTTCTTGATCTCTAGAAACGCCACCATACACTCCTCATCAAATACGAACTCAACCTCCTTGCAAAGTAACCTTGTGAGAGGCCTTGTGATTATAGAGAAGTCTTTGATGAACCTTCGGTAGAATCCCGCATGACCCAAGAAAGACTGGATGTCTTTGACCGACTTAGGCGGCTCCAAGCTAACCATCACCTCTATCTTGGCATTATCTACCTCAATCCCCTTCTCGGAGATCTTATGCCCGAGCACAATGCCTTCACGTACCATGAAATGGCACTTCTCCCAATTGAGCACCAAGTTTGCCTCTTCGCATCGTTGCAAGGCCCTACAAAGATTAGACAAGCAAACACCAAACGAAAAGCCATACACGGAGAAGTCGTCCATAAAGACTTCTACCATGTCCTCAATAAGATCGGAAAAATGGACATCATGCAACGTTGGAATGTTGCGGGCGCATTACACAACCCAAATAGCATCCTTCGATATGCGAAGTTGCCATAAGGGCACGTGAAAGTTGTTTTCTCTTGTTCATTCGGGTGTATGGGTATTTGAAAGAAACCCGAATAACCGTCTAGAAAGCAATAAAATGGATGATTAACTAGACGTTCAAGCATTTGATCTATGAAAGGTAACGGAAAATGATCCTTACGAGTGGATGAATTCAACTTCCTATAGTCAATGCACATTCTATGCCCGGTTATTGTCCTAGTAGGTATCATTTCATCCTTTTCATTTTTAACAACCGTTATCCCCCCTTTCTTAGGCACACAATGAACCGGTGAGACCCAAGTACTATCCGATATTGGGTAGATAATGCCCGCGTCTAAGAGCTTAAGAATCTCTCTTTTTACCACATCTTTCAAATTAGGATTCAACCTTCTTTGATGTTCAATAGATGTCCTTGTTTCATCCTCTAAATGGATTCTATGCGTGCACAAACTAGGGGAAATACCCTTGATATCATCCAAAGAATTAATAGCCAATTGCTCTCCTATATTTCCTAAGTTCTACAAGAAGGGAGGATAGCTCGTTCTCATCTAGACTCTCATTTACAATAACCTGGTAAGACTCGTTGGGACATAAGAACGCATACCTTAGTCCCGCGGGAAGTTGCTTTAGGTCCACCTTTGGGGCCTTGAGCTCGCTCCAATCGTCCTCCTCAAGACTAGACTTACCCTTGCTAGCCTCTTCAATTGTTAGAACGGACTCCTCTTGAACCGTGCTAACCCATAAACCATCTTGACCTTTGGTATCGTGAACACACAACTCAACAAATGGTGTGTCCTTCTCGACCGGTTTGTGCGAGTCCATGAGTAGCTCATAACCTTGATTCTCCTTGCTCAAGAACCCATGATCGCCTTGCTCCTTGATCAAAACCACTTCCAACCCGTCTTCTACTCTCATTTCCTCAAGTAGCTCGTCGGCTAGCTCATCCATGGTCTCTATGTAGAAACATTGGCCATCTATAGCGGGATTTTTCATCACTTTGTTGATATCAAACTCAAGGACTTATCCTTTACCCAAATGGAGATCTATCTTGCCTTTCCTCACATCGATTATTGCTCCCGCGGTTGCTAGGAATGGCCTACCAAAGATAAGAGGGTCTTTTGGTTCTTCATCCATTTCAAGCACTACAAAGTCCGTGGGGACAATGAAATCCTTCACCACAAAAGGAAGATCCTCAAGCAAACCAATAGGAACCCTCACGCTCCTATCCGCTAATATTAGGGAGATGTTGCATGCCTTGTAGCGTGTGAAGCCTAGTCTCTTAGCTACCGAAAACGGCATGAGGCTTACACTCGCTCCAAGATCACACAAACAATGGTTGAAAGCTAGGGGACCAAGTGCACAAGGTAGCATGAATGATCCCGGATCTCCTAACTTCTTTGGCACCATCTTCTTTTGTATTATGGCACTACACTCGTGATATAAAATGACCATAGACTCCATCTCCTTAGCCCTCTCATTCACGGCATCTTTCAAGAATTTGGCGTATTGAGGGACAAGAAAGAAAGCATCAACCAAATGCATTGTGAGTTCCACCTTCTCCATTTGCCTATCAAAGATGGCTTTATACTTGTCCATAAGTTGCTTCTTGAATCGCCCGAGAAAAGGTAGCTTAGGAACGTATGGCTTAGGGACAAACACATTCTTCTTCGGTTTCTCTTGAGCAACAACAACCCTAGGCTTGACCTTCTCAACTTCTTCAACCTTGTCTTGCTCTCTCACTACCTCATCTTCAACCAATTCGTCATCTTCTTGAAGTTCCACCCCCCACTTTGCTTCTCAATGTCCACATTGAGAGGAGAAGGAGCTTCTCTTGGAGACAAGACCGTACCACTTCGTAAGGTGATGGCGTTTACATACTCCTTAGGATTAGCTTCGGATTTTCCCAGGAGTTGACCTTGTGCGCGTGAAGAAGAAGCAACACCTTTGTTATCCATTTGTTTTACCTTGGAGTTCAAAGCTTCAATCTTTATGTTGAGGTTATTGTAAGAGCAATCCTCCCGTGTGTTGATCTCCGCTTGTCCCTTGAGTAATTGTTGGAACATGGAGCTCAAATCAAGCTCTTGCGGTTTAGACGTAGTTGCTTGACCTTGAGGCACTAACCCTTGTTATTGGCCTTGAAAACCTGGTGGAGCTTTGGGTTGAAATCCACCTTGTTTCCCTTGGAATTGGTTCTTTGGGACAAAACCTTGTTGGTTGGTATTAGAAGCTTGGCCTTGAGGTTGGAATTGCTTTTGTGGGGCTCCTTGAGCTTGATTAGGTTGCGGAGGGTAGACTTGGTCTTGTGGGTTCTCCACATTTGTGTTCCGGTAAGAGAAGTTGGGGTGGTTCCTATAGTTTTGGTTGAAACCTTGTCTTTGGTAGTTCCCTTGATTCCCCACGTAGTTCACCTCCTCTTGAGTGTTCATGTCCGGGTTCTCCTCTTGATAATAACCTTGATTCTCATCATAAGTGATATATCATGGTTTTTACCTTGTTTAAGCCATGATATAAGTCCCATTTATAGAGTCTTTATAGTATTTTGGAGTCTTTTAGAGTCTTTTACAGGTTTTAGCACATTTGGAGCATTATTGGAGATATTGGAGTTTTATGGAGCATTCTGGAGCAAAAACTGAAGTCTGGTGACTAAGTGCCCGATCGAAGCGTCAAGCATCGATCGATACCTCCTTGGTATCGATCAAAACCCAGCGAGGAGATTACGAGTCGCGACTTTTAATGAAGTTTGAAGAATTGCAGAACTTGCCAGACTTTAATATTTACAAGAAAACCCCAATTCGTGTTTAGACTATTTAATTAGGTTTTACAGCCACTTTGGCTGTGTGCTTTTCATTACGTTTTAGTTTTACTTTGGTTTTGGTGAGAGAGCTTTGGAGGGAGACAAGTCTGAAACTCTGTTCGTCTGAGAGAAGATTTCGAACCCTTTTGTTACTCTTTCTGTTTTATTTGATGATTTATTCAAACATGTTTATTGCTTCAATTTCCATGTCTGAGTAGATCTCTTGTTAGGTTCAGGGTTCTCATAAGGGTTATCTCTGAATGCTAGATTGATTAGTTATTAAGATTCACCATCTGAAGTAGTTCCTCGCCATAGGTTGTTTGCAAAGCTAATTCTAGATTGATCACCTAGAACTTAAATCTTAGGATAATTGATCAGGCGCGGAAGTGCGATTAATTACCTGATAGAAGCTAAGGTGAGCAAAATAACTATTCGCAAAGGAATTTGGTTTAGTTGTTTTGTGAACATATCAAACTTGATTTAAAAAGCTGATTTAGACTTTAGGATTCGCAAAGAAATTTGGAATGCCTAGGATTTAGATTTAGATAGTTTTCGCAGTGGAAGTTGGTTAACTATATCTTAGTGATTTGAGTTCAAGAACCGTGCTAAATCCGAATCCTGTTAGTTAGTTTATCTGCATTCATTGATTTCCTGAGAAATACTCTGAACCTAGCCTTCTCCTTATTGAATTTACAACTGTTTAAATTTACGTTCTGTTTTCAATACCATTGATCGTTTAGCTTGATTTTCTCCTATACAATCTATTGTGTGTTTCTGTGAGTCCTTGTGTTCGACCCCTACTTTACTGCAACTACTGCTTAGTATTTTTAGGGTATTAGAACAGTGCTTGAACAGGTGATGGTCTGGCACCGAAACTCTCTCTCTCAAAATCACAAATCTTCGTTTCTCAACGGATTTGAGTGATTTTTGAGTCTATTATGCTCGGATTTTCGTGCTCTATCTCATTCTCTCAATCATTCTCACGATCTACAAGGTATAAAACATGAATTTTCACATTTTCAATTCGTGAACCAAGGTTGAATTTTCGACTTTTAGGCTCTTATAACTAGTCGAACCTTGCCTTACACTTAATTACCCTTGGTTTGCACTTTTGGAATTTTTGGATTGGTGTTCTTCGTGATGCTCGATTCCTATATGAGTATCGATCGATACCACATTGGTATCGGTCGATGCTCACTATTTCACTTGGCCGAGATTGCTGTGCTTGAGAGAGATGTTGGTTTTATGATGTGTTTTGTGTTTGTTGATGATGCAGATGGCACCTAAGAAGAAAGCACGCACTAATACCGCATCGAGCTCAAACCCACCGACCGGAGACTTCCGTTTGGGTCAACGTGCAAAGATCTGGGATGGTTTGCATTGGCAGAGAGGTGTGGTGAATGGTTACCTAGGCCACGACACCTACAAGGTGATGATTGATGGAGCGTCGGCAAACATCGAGGTTCCTTATGCTTCATTGCGCGAGATTCCACCACCACCACCAGTGCCACCTCCGTCACACCCAACCACTGATCATGTGGCTCCTGCTTCCACGGTTAGAGATCCTTGGTCTAAGCGGAACGAGAAGGCCAAGATTCCCTGCAGCAGAGATTGGGAGGGAACATATATGCCGACAGCTGAGAGTGATGACTGCGTCTTCAGACCCATCTCTGAGACCTGGGACGATTTCGACACGTTGTTCTACAACGCTTGGCAAGACGTTGATATACATACCACTCGGTTTGTTGACCCTCAGACCATGCGAAGCCTGGGTATCGACAGGGCACTCGGGAATTTGATAGAGAAGATTGGTTTGGGGACTATGCCGATGCGACAGTATGATTTGTACCCTGACTTGGTGCGACAGTTCCTCGCGACAGTCCGAGTCTATTATCAGGACGAGGTTCTGAAGGACGCGCTGGAAGGCACCATGACCTTCATGATTCGCGGAGTGAGATACAGACTGCCACTCCCAGATCTCTACGAGATTTATGGCTTCCACAGGGATTTCAGGAAAGTCGCTATGCCTACTCAGTTTTATGATGTGCAGGTCTTCTGGGAGAACTTCGGGAACGGAGCCTACTACTCCAAGACATCCACTCAGATGGACGTGCGTCATCCAGTTATGCGCTGTCTGGTTAGGATCATGAGTAACACTATCTTGTGTAAGATGGAGCCTAACGAGCTTATCATGCTCTCCTTGGCCATTGGAGACATCATCGACGACGAGAACTATGAGTGGCCTGAGCTCGATCTCGCGGTCAACCTAGGGGCAGTCTTTGCCCATCACCTGGTCTCTCTGAAGACCAAACCATTCGTGGGTACGGCTCGGAAGACCGAGACAGTGGGTAGTCCCCTATCTTCCAGCATTTCAGTATCAGCACATCGAGCTATTCGATAGTCACCACCCGCATTATCATGGACGAGAGACATATGCGAAACATCAGGTGGTTGAAGCCTTTGCGACATTGGTGTTTTCCAACCCGGATGGGGAGTTTCTAGTTAAGTTCCCAAACAGAGGGCTGACAGACATTGGTGACTATCCCGATCAGCTGCGTTTCGAACTTGATCTGAGCCTACTGATTGTCGCACCTCGCACTTGATACACTCATATATTGCATGTTTTAGGATGCATTTCATTTAGGGTTTTGTGTCATTTGCATGCATAATCATGTTGTTGTCTTGCATTTAGGTCTCATTTAGAGTTTAGGACATTTGCATTAGGTCCTAGTGAGTTATTGCATACATTTGGGGTGTTTTTAGGTGTTTATCGAGAAGCAGGCCAAACACCCAGTATCGATCGATACCCCTCGGTATCGATCGATACCCAAGCTTTAGGGGATTACACCGATGCCTTTGCTCGGTGTTACAGCTCGATATCAGCACAGGAAGAACCCGGGGAAACAAGGCCTTAGCACGGAGCAAAGATACCGAGGTGTGTCCTCGGTATCCAAACACCCAGTATCGATCGATACCCCTCGGTATCGATCGATACCCAAGCTTCAGATGCCATACATCGATGCCACTGCTCGACACCACAGGTCGGTACTGGCCCAGGAAGAACCCGGGGCAAAATGGCCCTTAACACGGAGCTGTGATACCGAGGTGTGTCCTCGGTATCCGCTGAAGACCAAAGCCAAACACCAAGTATCGATCGATACCCCTCGGTATCGATCGATACCAAGCAGTAAATTGGCCGAACCAGAACCTTTTATCCATTTTTACCGGGTCGGTACCCGGTTTGTCCCGGGTCGACCCGGTTCGTCACTATTCATTTATAAGCCCAAAACCTAATTTGGAATGGCTAAGCTTTCTTTTCCCTAGAGTGGGGTTTATCCCCAAACTCTTTTATGATTTTGAGAGGGATTTCCCTTGTTCTTCATACAAATGCCACTCTATGAGAAGGATTCTTCACCTCTATCTTTATAATTAATGCATCTTCTTTATCTTTATTTGTTCTTCTTTATTGTTCTTCATATTTAGGCCTTAGGCCCTTTTTGTTGGATCTTAGATTTAGGTTGATTTTGATGGCTTGATGATTGATTATTGATGCTCATGTTCTTAATCCTTGCATTCCTTTCTTGTCTAGTGATCCCAATGCTAGATCTAGCTTGAAAGAGTAGGTCTAGATCATAAGGCATTTCATGAACACCAAGTGTTTGATGAAATGCCAAGACCAAATTATTCAAGAGATTTATGTTCCTAGCCTATGAGAATAGTTGTCTAGGGTGTATTTTGGTTGATCTAGTTCATATTCTTAATGCTTGCTAATCATTGATCCACAAATGAGAGTTTGCTAATGGATTGAGTGATTAGCATAGTGATTAGTTGCTTGAAAGAGAATTAGTCAAGATTAGTGATCATAACCTAAGGATTAGCATTGATTGAGTGTGTTAGCATCATTAGTTAGTTGTCTTGATGATTATTAGATGATGATTTAGGTTGATCCTTGTTGGATCCTTCACTTAGGTCGGTTCTTAATGCTAGTTTTGGATTGATGAACCATAGTTTAGAACTACACCTAGATTAGGTAGCTCTAGTTGGCGTGACAATCCAATCTAGAGCTACACCTTAGGATTTATGGTCTCATCCCATGCATTAGGGAGAGATTCGAGTAAACGGTGTTAGTGCTAGATTAGGTTTATCCATTCGAGTCTAGAGCTTAAGCATTTCACGCCCGATAGGTGTTCGATGAAATGCTTGAACAAGACTTTTTGTGAGCTTTTCGTGCCTAGCCAACGATGGTTGATGTCTAGGGTGATTAGCGAACTAATTGGGATTGGAGATTAATGCTTGTTAATCATCTTATCACAAACGAGAGTTTGCTCTTGATTTGGTGATTAACAAAGTGATTAGTGCCACGACGGTGGATTAGTCATAATTATGAATCCCATGTTCTAGGATAGAGTTTAATGCTTCCGAATGATTCGTTGTTTGATCGTATTCCATCGCCTTGATAGCTTAGTCCGTGATCCAACTCTTATATCTTTGTTTTCCCTTCTTGCATTAGTTTCCCTTTAGTTTATAAAACATAAAACCAACAAAAACATCGCTCTAGCTTAGGAAGTTTCATGCATTCTTTAGTGTTTCGACCTTAGCCTCTTCGGTTCGATCCTCAATTACTACGATGAGGTATTGATTAAGACCTTTAAAAAGTCTATCTATCAATTGGCGCCGTTGCCGGGGAGGCTTAGCGTTGATCATTAGGATTTTGATTCTTCTTGAGACTAGAGTTTTTATTTTCTTTTGTTGCTAATCTTTTCACTTCTCTTGTGATTTTCATGAAGGGAGTGACACGGAGGAAGCAACCGTCAAGCTAGTGACGTTAAACGCGCCGCTTGGGGACTCCCCCGAGCCTATCCATTGTCGAGCTTGAGACACAAAACAAGCATGTCAATAAGGGTCTTTTGGGTTCAAGGTCGTGGCGTGGCTTGTTGGTGGTGATGGCCAAAGCTCTTCCTCCATCTCCATTCACCTAGTCTCACTCCTCATTTGTAAGTACTTCTTTCCTTTTTAGTCTTTTTGCATTTTTATTTTTCGTTTTTTGGTCTCTCTCTTGAACTTCTTTCACACCGAGACGTTGTGATCTAAGTTTGGGGGAGGGACCGGTGTCTAATCTTGTGTTTTGTGATCTTATTTTGCCTTTGCATACTTGAGTCTCATGCATATCATGCATTTTCAATAAATTTGAAATTTTTAGACTAGATAAGCATTTGTTCTCATGTTAGGAAGGATTTCTAAGCATGCTTTTCATTCTAAGTGATCGGTGGATGCTGACTTTAGGATGAATCGTTGACTAAAATGGACTTGTGGTAAATTATGGATTGTCTAAGTGATCGGTGGATGCTGACTTTAGATGATTCATACAATGATTAATGTCACGAAAGTGTGCTAATCTACTTGAAAGTGTTCCATGTCATAAGAATAAGTGTGCATTGAGTCTAGATGCATTGCATTTTAGGTAGATTTGCATGAGCATTAGGAGCAATGATAGGTTATCCATGTGAAGTATTATTTTTAGAGCTTGATTCGATGCCCTCGTTGCTTGTTGCTTGATGCTTTTGATCTCGTGTTGAAATCAAGGATGAACCATATTTTGACCTTGCGTTTCATTACTAGGGTCTTAGCTAAAGCAAGTCTCAATTTGAATCCAATCCTATCTAAGTGAGAACGTTAATCTTGACTCATTAATTTTCGTGATCATGCATTGCATAATGAACTCATGGATTCCGCATACATACTTGGGTCATCTTATCCCTTTTTACCACTCTTGTTGGCCCAAGTAGCCAATTCCCACCTTTGGAATGGTTTACCCCACCTAAAACTCAACCTTCTTTCAAGCCTACATGTTTAGTGAGCGTTGTGAGGCCTTATATTTGAATGGACTTAGCAAAAAGTGTTGGGTCTAGAGCGACAAGGAAAGGCTTTCATGTAGAACTAGCTCACACATCAATGAGCTAGATTAGGCTAAGTTAGATAGGTTGGGATCTTGGGGCAAGAAAAAGAAAAAGAAACAAAGGTGTTGGGATTGGAAAAGTGGAAAGAAAGAAAGAGGATTGGGAGAATGATTAGGGGAAGCAATAAGTTTGAAATGGTTGGCATGAATATATTTGGGTTAGCTCTAAGTGTTAAAAGATAGTCTCTAGCTTGAAAAAAAAAGAAAGAAAAGAAGCCAAAATGGCTAAGTTTAGACATGAAGGAAAATAAAGAGACTAGAGAAAGCAAAAGAAGAGCTAAGTCAAGGAAAATAATGGATGCCAAGCCATTGGTTGAAGAAGAAACCCCCTAAGTGCTTAAATAGAAGAAGGATGATGAAGAGATGTGGTGTAAGAAGGCAAAAACGCCTTGTGAAGGGTAGCTAGGATTGCTTCTTTGTGGGTTTAGAATTAGGGTTGATTTTGTGATGGGATATTGGGTAGATGAAAGTCTAGCCTTGTATGCATCTATTGCTCTTCACCCTTAGCATTTTGCCAAAGTTCATTCCTTCAAAAGAGAGATCCCTTGTTTGGAAACCGCCACATGTATTGAGATCATCTTTATCTCAAAACCAAAACCCTTAACCAAATGAGTTTGTTTGCATTGCATGAGCATGATTCACTTGAAACAAATAATGAATGTTAAAGGATTTGATGATATTGATGCTTGTGTAGGTTAAGGCTTGAATTTGATTCGTATAGGGAAGGATATGGCTAGCTCTTTTTAAGTAAACTCGATTGATCGCATCTTAGAGCTAGTAACTTGGATATTGAGTTGAATTCTTTTTTTGATACTTTTGGATTTGAGCTCCCATTTTTAGTCTTCTCCCTTTCTTTATTCTTGTTTGCTTGAGGACAAGCAAAGGTTTAAGTTTGGGGGAATTGATATACTCATATATTGCATTGTTTTAGCATGCATTTCACTTATAGTTTGTGTAGATTACATGCATAATCATGGTCTTATCTTGCATTTAGGTCTCATTTAGAGTTTAGGACATTTGCATTAGGTCCTAGTGAGTTATTGCATGTTTTGGAGCGTTTTCAGGTAAAAGCAGAGCCAGACACCAAGTATCGATCGATACCCCTCGGTATCGATCGATACCAGCACCAAAGGATTGCACCGATGCCTTTGCTCGGTGTCACGGGTCGGTACAGCCACAGGGAAGACCCGGGGAAACAAGACCTTAGCACGGAGCAAAGATACCGAGGTGTGTCCTCGGTATCCAAACACCCAGTATCGATCGATACCCCTCGGTATCGATCGATACCCAAGCTTCAGATGCAATATCGATGCCACTGCTCGGTGCCACAGCTCGGCATTGCCACAGGAGGAATCCCGGAGGAATTGGCCCTTAATACCGAGCAACGGTACCGAGGTGTGTCCTCGGTATCCCTTGAAGAACAAGCCCGATACAGAAGGTATCGATCGATACCGAGGGTATCGATCGATACCACGGACTTTTTACCCATTTTAACCGGGTCGGCACCCGGTTTGTCCCGGGTCGACCCGGTTCGCCCAGATTCATATATAAGCCCAAAACCTAATTTGGAAGGGCTAAGCTTTCTTTTCCCTAGAGTGGGGTTTATCCCCAAACTCTTTTATGATTTTGAGAGGGATTTCCCTTGTTCTTCATACAAATGCCACTCTATGAGAAGGATTCTTCACCTCTATCTTTATAATTAATGCATCTTCTTTATCTTTATTTGTTCTTCTTTATTGTTCTTCATATTTAGGCCTTAGGCCCTTTTTGTTGGATCTTAGATTTAGGTTGATTTTGATGGCTTGATGATTGATTCTTGATGCTCATGTTCTTAATCATTGCATTCCTTTCTTGTCTAAGTGTCCTTAATGCTAGATCTAGCTTGAAAGAGTAGGTCTAGATCATAAGGCATTTCATGAACACCAAGTGTTTGATGAAATGCCAAGACCAAATTATTCAAGAGATTTATGTTCCTAGCCTAAGAGATTAGTTGTCTAGGGTGTATTTTGGTTGATCTAGTTCATATTCTTAATGCTTGCTAATCATTGATCCACAAATGAGAGTTTGCTAATGGATTGAGTGATTAGCATAGTGATTAGTTGCTTGAAAGAGAATTAGTCAAGATTAGTGATCATAACCTAAGGATTAGCATTGATTGAGTGTGTTAGCATCATTAGTTAGTTGTCTTGATGATTATTAGATGATGATTTAGGTTGATCCTTGTTGGATCCTTCACTTAGGTCGGTTCTTAATGCTAGTTTTGGATTGATGAACCATAGTTTAGAACTACACCTAGATTAGGTAGCTCTAGTTGGCGTGATAAACCAATCTAGAGCTACACCTTAGGATTTATGGTCTCATCCCATGTATTAGGGAGAGATTCGAGTAAACGGTGTTAGTGCTAGATTAGGTTTATCCACTCGAGTCTAGAGCTTAAGCATTTCACGCCCGATAGGTGTTCGATGAAATGCTTGAACAAGACTTTTTGTGAGCTTTTCGTGCCTAGCCAACGATGGTTGATGTCTAGGGTGATTAGCGAACTAATTGGGATTGGAGATTAATGCTTGTTAATCATCTTATCACAAACGAGAGTTTGCTCTTGATTTGGTGATTAACAAAGTGATTAGTGCCACGACGGTGGATTAGTCATAATTATGAATCCCATGTTCTAGGATAGAGTTTAATGCTTCCGAATGATTCGTTGTTTGATCGTATTCCATCGCCTTGATAGCTTAGTCCGTGATCCAACTCTTATATCTTTGTTTTCCCTTCTTGCATTAGTTTCCCTTTAGTTTATAAATATAAAACACAAAAACATCGCTCTAGCTTAGGAAGTTTCATGCATTCATAGTGTTTCGACCTTAGCCTCTTCGGTTCGATCATCAAATACTACAACGAGGTATTGATCTGGGACTCGCAAAAGTCCCTACTCATCAGCACTCGCCAAGGACGAGGTTCTTCTGCTAGCACACCTGCACCTACTGCTGCTGACATTCCATCTACTTCACGCCAGGGAGGACGAGCCCAGCGATCGCGAGCAACGATTTCCTCTATCCCTGCACCATCATTTCCTTCTCATTCGGAACTTCCGATGGAGCCAGCTGCCTTTCAGAAATTATCTTGTTGATTTCCTCTATCCCCGCACCATCATTATCTTGTTGCTATTAACTTGTTTTTGACTGTGATCTTTTTCTTGAATTTTTTGTTCTGACTCTACTTCTAAGTGACCATTGTTACAGAATCAGTTCTAGATCGGACTAATGAAAAATCCAAAGGCTGACCAGTTAACTAGAAGACACTCATGTTTCCAACAAAGTTCTTTAAAGCCTGAGCCAAATTTTTGCACTTCATCGATGTGGTTAGTATTCATAGAGCTTGATTCCACATTCGTATCTGACAAAGGAACCCACGTGTTTAAAGTAATGGTATTTCTCTCCCTGTTACAAGTTAATTAATAAGATGCATTAAAATATGAGATGATTTTCTTCTGAGTAGAGGGTTAGGAAAATTTCCAGCGATCCCATTATTCTACTTAAGAGGAAATGATCACACAAAGGTGGAAGCGAGGTTAGGAAAATTTCCTGTGATACCATTATTCGCCCACACCTTTGATTACTTTTGAGGGAAGAACCGGGGATTCGGTGGCAAACACCATCAATACTCGCGTCTCGAACCTTAATATGTATATGCAAGAGACGTAATAAGAAATAAGTCTGGGGGAGAGAAAACAATACCAAAAAGTGTGAAATTGGATGGTTCCTTGTCATGATATTGTATGGGAAAGAATCTAGAAGGTTTTTGATATTAATCACATCAATGAAACTGGCGAGGAAGGCTTGATTGAACGATGCTGTGAAATAATGTATGTAGTCTGGGAAGCTGCGAATGTCTACGAAGAAGTACACGCTGGTTAGATTCGGAACTGGTTAGGTGATATGTGGAGCACTAAGGAAAATGGTCATTGCAATGTTTCAAGAACATGTTAGTCTATATGTTTTCAAACCTCTTTCTCTGGTTTAGCTTTCTGTTTTGCTTGAAGTAAAGCAAAGGCTAAGTCTGGGGGAGTTGATATATCATGGTTTTTATCCCTTTTAAACCATGATATAAGTCCGTTTTATAGAGTCTTTCTACTATTTTGTAGTGTTTTAGAGTCTTTTACAGGTTTTAGCACGTTTGGAGCATAATTGAAGAAATTGGAGCTTTCTGGAGCATTTTGGAGCAAAGCAGAAGTTCGTGTAGCTGAGTACCCGATTTGAAATCTCGGTATCGATCGATACTGACTAGTATCGGTCGATACTCACTGCTGGAAGACACGATTGCGACTTTTCCAAGAGTTGAAGAATTGCAAAATTGCCCAGAATACTTTATTATTTACAAAAAGGCCCAAACGTGACTTATGTTATTTATTAGGATTTTACAGCCACTTTGATGGTTGTGATTTATTTTTACTTTGGTTTTGCGAGAGGGCTTTTGAAGGGAGACAAGTCTGAAACTCTGTTCGTCCGAGAGAAGATTTCGAACCCTCTTGTTACTCTTTCTTATTATTTATTTGAGTATTTATTCAGTCATGTTTATTGCTTCAATTTCCATGTCTGAGTAGATCTCTTGTTAGGTTTAGGGTTCTCATAAGGGTTTTCTTTGAATGCTAGGCTGATTAGTTGATTAGTTCATGGTTGATTAGAATTAGTTCTTCACCATAGGTTGTTCTCAAAGCTAATTCTAGGTTGACGAATCTGGAATTTAGATCTTAGGATAATTGATTAGGCACGAGAGTGCGATTAATTACCTGATAGAACTTAGGGTGAGCAAAATAACTATTCGCAAAGACATTTGGTTTAGTTGTTTTGTGAACAAATCAAACTTGAACTAAAAGCTGGTTTAGACTTTAGGATTCGCAAAGAGATTTGGAATTCTAGGATTTAGACTTAGATAGTTTTAGCAACGAGAGTTGGTTAATTATACTTTAGTTATTTGAGTTCTAGAACCGCGCTAAATCTGAATCCTGACTAAATAATTTGTCTGCATTCATTGATTTCCTGAGAAATACCCTGAACCTATCTTTCTCTCATCGAACTTACAACAGTTTAATTTACGTACTTGCTTTCAATTTCATTGATCATTTAGCTTAATTATTTTCTATATAATATATTGTGTGTTTCCGTGAGTTCTTGTATTCGACCCCTACATATACTACAACAACTGCTTAAGTACTTATAGGGTACTAATTTGAGCATATCACTCCCTTTGCTAGCGGCATCAAATGCCCATTTGTGCTATTTATCAACTCCCTAATAGAAAATGCTAAGAATGGCTCCTCTNAAAACAACCATGTCCAACTGGACAGGACCATGGACACATTTTTTTGCTTATCCTAGAATTTTATGAAAACAGAGAGAAAAGAAGAAAACTTGTATTATTTCGATTTTTATGAAAACAGAGAGAGAAGAAAAAGACTTGTATTATTTTGATTTTTATGAAAACAAAGCACTTCCTGTGTAAGCCATGTTAAGAAGAAAACTTGTATTAGCTTCTCGTCTCCAGAGTCCAGACTCTTCAGCATTAACATAGCAAAACTGTAAAAAAACAAAAAATCACAAACACTTGTGAAAGAAGTGGAGGCCGTATCAGGTATTAATAACATTATTGGTGCAGAAACAAGAACAAACAAAAGAGAGCAGCGAAGAACATCAAAACAAAGAGAAAGAGAGAGAGAGATTTACATGGGGTTGACGAACTGGATATCAACTTCAAGAGCTTTGAGTTAATCCTATAAACAAACCCAGAAGAACAGATCAACGAATTTCGCAAGAAAAAAATCGACGGAAGAGAAATCGAAGAGTGTCGGTGTGCTTGGGCGTAGACCAATTAGACCGCGGTCACCCCGCTTTCGATCGCGGGTCAGCTTGGGCATAGCCCAATTTAACCATTTCAATTTGGGCCTAAAATTTTGACCGCCCAAAAACTTGCAAACTAGGTCATGCCCATGGTCAGCCCGACCAGTTGACACCCCTACTTATAGGGTACTAATTTGAGCATATCACTCCCTTTGCTAGCGGCATCAAATGCCCATTTGTGCTATTTATCAACTCCCTAATAGAAAATGCTAAGAATGGCTCCTCTCTTGAACCCATGATGGGGACAATCTCGAGTGTATCCCTTGAGTCTTCCCCACGCCTCATGAAAGGTCTCATGCATACCTTGTTTGAAACTCAAGATGTCCTTCCGAGTTTGGACCGTTCTTTGTGTGGGCCGGGGTAGAACTTATTAAGGAAAATCTCTTTGCAATCATCCCAAGACTTCACCAAGTGAGAAGGTAATGCTCTCTCCCATTGGCTTGCTTTTTCTCCAAGAGAAAACGGAAACAAGATGAGCTTGATACTCTCATGGGGCACTCCTCCAATCCTAATTGTGTCACACAACCTCTCAAAAGAGTCCAAATGATCATAAGGATTTTCCCTTTTCGTCCCCAAGAACCTAGACTCTTGAATCAACCTAACCAAGCTTGCTTTGATTTCATAGGCCTTGGCTTCGTTTGGAGAAGGGTGAATTCCATACCCCAATCCATGACAACAAGGAGTATCAAAGCTTCCAACCGTTGGCTTGTCCCTTTGAGCTTGGGTCGGACTTGATGCCAACATTTGAGGTCGTGGTATTTCTTGAAGTTGTGGTATTTCTTGAGGTTTTGGAGCTTCAGAAATATTTCATTGGTCGTCCATCTCTTGAGGTTGTAGAACTTCAAGAATATCTTTTTGATTGACCACCTCAAACACCTCAATTGATCTTATCTTCCCATTTCTCTTCTCTCGATTTTGGTACCTTTGAAAGCACAATAGAATTAAGGAAGACAAGTTAGTAACAATAACTAAAAGAAAATTCATCATGTCCACAAGATGCATGCACTTAGCTATATGCATTAACATAGTGTAAACAAAAGCGTAGTCTTATTAAGAATCTAAATCCTAATGGCTAACGCTAAACGTCCCCGGCAACGGCGCCAAATTGATAGTAGGATTTTTACTAATCAATTACTCAAATCCCACTCATGTCATTGTGGTATTTAAGATATCGAAGCAAGGAGGTGAGAGGCTAACACAATAGGAATCCAAGAAACTATATCAGCTAAGCAAATCAAGTGGTTTTAATCAAGCAACCTAATTGAAATTTAAGCAAGTAAATAAGCAAACAAGTCTAAACAAGCTAAACGAGATTAATAACTTAATAAAGGCAATCTCTTGGATAAGGTTATGGACTTTGGAGAGTTCTATGGTTAACCTATGATGTCTAAACAAACAATAAAAAATGTCTTCCTTAGCCTAGAACAATTAAACAAGACTAATCCACTCTCATGGTCTTAATCACTTTGCTAATCAACCAATCAAGACCAAATTCCCATTTGTGAAAAGTTAATTAACAAGTATGAAAATCAAGTTCTAATGGCCATAATACTCTTTAGACAACTAATCCCTTAGGCTAAACAAGTAAAATATCTTATTTAGTTATTGGGGAATTTCATCGAACACCTTGTGTGCATGAAATTCCCTATGATCTAGATTAGTTTTCTCAAGCCTAATCTAGCATTATTAACCCTAAATAAGAGAGGAAACATGTAATCTAATCACTAGACATCATAGATCAAACAAGAAAACCCCTAATCAACCTTATCCATGAGCCATAAATGAACCTACTCACTAATCATGGAGAAACCCTCAAATCCCAAAAGGAAGATGATGAAATCCATGATTAGAGATTAGAAAGATTAGATAGATTAAGAAGAATTAAACTCAAGATTGCATTAAAATCAAAAGGTCTCTTCCAAAAATCCAAGAACAAAATAAAAGAGAGGTTTTTGTCTTATGAAAGTTTTGGGAGAAAGACTTAAAATGAAATTTGGGTCTTTTGCAATTCATAGGAAGCTGGGCGGACAGGGTCAATCCGGGACAAACCGGGTATTGACCCGGTTGAAAGTGGGTCGATGTGAGAAGAGCACCGGTTGGTAAAACCGCGCTATCTCCTGAAATACATATCCGAATGGTCTCAAACCACCTCCTGTGGACATCTAACTCACTGAGCTACAACTTTTATGAAGAACGCAGAAGCTGAATCGGAGTGGAAACCCTTCGTCTGGGTTGATCTTTCAGACGTCGTAGTTGGAGCATAACTCGTTTGGATGCCAGACAGACGTATTATTGCTATATTTGCCATATCTCTTGAACGGCTGATCTGAATGACATGAAACCACCACTAAACGAAAGTCAGCTCGATTTTATATAACTTTTATCAAGACCTCAGATTAAACTGGGCACGGGAAGGTCTCCATTTGGCCTGAACTTTGAGTCACTTCGGCTGATGCTCGGCGAGAGCTTCCACGCCGGGCGAGATTGGGCCGGCACAAAAGGCCGGTATTTCCCCTGGTCGAGTGAAGGAGCAGTTCCGGTCAGGGATGGAGGGGTGTTGTGGGCCGGTAATCTTTCTGTCCAAGCTAAAGTTGAACACCTAACGGTGACGCCGGACAAGATTGATCCGGTATGGTGCATCGGGTTCGCGGCCAGACGGAGACTCCTTAGAAAATCGACCATATCTCTCGAACCACATGTCAAAATGACCTGAATCCAATTCCCATATACAGATAACTGACTCCTCTAAAACTCTCATGAACATATCCCAAGCTGAATCTGATAGGAAACCCTTCGTCTGACCCGTTCTTTCGGACACTCTGGACAGACTTTTCCTTCTCTTATGCTCCATAACTCCAAACATCATCAATTATCTCCAAGACACCTAAAAATACTCCAAATGAATGCAAAAAACTCTCTAGGACCTAATGCAATATCTTAAACTATAATAAAGGCCAAAATGTTAGACAAAACCATGATTATGCATACAAATGACATAAAACTCTAAGTAAAATGCATGCTAAAACATGTAAAATGCATGAATATCAACTCCTCCAAACTTATTCATTTGCTTGTCCCCAAGCAAACAAACAAGAAAAGGAGGGATAGAGAGAGCAATGATAGAAGTTTTCCTAGGTGTGGTGATCTAGAGTAAACTATAAACCGTCTTCTTTTTAAATGCCCCCAGATTTACAAGTTTGGGCTTTATCGGACATTCCGTCCCTTCCAGGTATCTTTCTGAGTACATCTATTTACCGAAATATGGACTTTCTATTATAGAGAACAAAAGAAGTAGGTCTCACAGAACCCCAAAAAGACATATATCTTTGGATTATATGGTACATATGGAAGGCAAGGAATGACAAAGTTTTCAACGGGAAAGAAATTTCTTCGGTATATACACTTCAGCTAGCTTCTCTCGAAGCAGAAAGTTGGAGGATAGCTGATATGCTCAAATTAATACCCTATAAGTACTAAAGCAGTTGTTGTAGTATATGTAGGGGTCGAACACAAGAACTCACGGAAACACACAATAGATTATATAGAAAAGAATTAAGCTAAGTGATCAATGAAATTGAAAGCAAGTACGTAAATTAAACTGTTGTAAGTTCGATGAGAGAAAGATAGGTTCAGGGTATTTCTCAGGAAATCAATGAATGCAGACAAATTAATTAGTCAGGATTCAGATTTAGCGCGGTTCTAGAACTCAAATCACTAAAGTATAATTAACCAACTCTCGTTGCTAAAACTACCTAAGTCTAAATCCTAGAATTTCAAATCTCTTTGCGAATCCTAAAGTCTAAACCAGCTGTTAGTTCAAGTTTGATTTGTTCACAAAACAACTAAACCAAATCGCTTTGCGAATAGTTATTTTGCTCACCCTAGGTTCTATCAGGTTTCTCAATCGCACTCTTGCGTCTAATCGATTAACATAAGATATAAGTTCTAGGTGATCAATCCAGAATTAGCTTTGAAAATAACCTATGGTGAATAAATAATTCATATTGTGAACCCTAAACAACTAATCAACTTAGCATTCAAAGAAATCCCTTATGAGAACCGTAAACCTAACAAGAGAACATACATGGAAATTGAAGCAATAAATATGACTGAATAAATAATAAGAAAGAGTAACAAGAGGGTTCAAAATCTTCTCTCGGACGAACAAAGTTTCAGACTTGTCTCCCTTCAAAAGCTCTCTCACAAAACCAAAGTAAAATAAAGCATAGCCATCAAAGTGGCTGTAAATCCTAATAAATAACCTAAGTCACATTTTGGGGCTTCTTGTAAATAATAAAGTCTTCTGGGCGATTTTGTAATTCTTCACCTCGAGGATGAAATTCTGACGCATCTCGTGTTTCTTACTAATCTTCCCTCTCCTCTGACACGCATCACACTGCGAGACGAAGACATGAACATCCTTAAACATAATAGGCCACCAGAAGCCTGCTTGAAGAATCTTGGACACTGTTTTGAATGTAGCAAAGTGTCCAGCATACTCAGATCCATGACAATGAAACAGAACACTAGGTACCTCCGATTCAGCAATGCACCTCCTGTAGATACCATCAGAACAGTGCTTGTACAAGTAAGGGTCATCCCAAAAGAATCGCCTTATGTCACGGATAAACTTCTTCTTGTCATACTTCTTGAGATGCTTTGGCTCTGCACCCACAGCGAGATAGTTGGCAATATCAGCGTACCATGGTTGATCAGAGTCAACTGCAGCGACTAGATACTCTTCAGAAGCACCAAGGTGTTCAACAGTCAAAACAGGCTTGGAAATCGCAGGGTTTCGACCGATACTGAGTGAGTGTCGATCGATACCAAAACCTGCAATTCGTGGGAATTGCTGAGTTTCGGCAAAAACCATTCGAAACTCAGTTTCAATGAAGTAAATGGGCTCCTCTGGTAGTTGATCCTCAAAAGGGACGTCTGCATCGATCCGAATCCTCGAGAGATGATCAGCGACCATGTTCTCTATTCCTTTCTTGTCCTTAACCTCGATGTCGAAATCTTGTAGCAAAAGAACCCAGCGACAAAGGCGATGCTTGAGATCTTTATTCTGCATCAGATATTTGAGAGTAGCATGATCAGTGTGAACAATCACTTTGCTCCCAATCAGGTAGGATCGAAATTTCTCAAAGGAGAAAACAACTGCAAGTAGTTCCTTCTCAGTGGTGCTATAGTTCCTCTGTGCATCATCCAATGTCCTGCTAGCATAGTAGATAACGTGCAGCTTCTTATCCTTTCTCTGACCCAGAACAGATCCAACAGCAAAATCACTAGCGTCGCACATGATCTCAAAAGGCAAGGTCGAATCAGGAGGTTGCACAATAGGAGCACTCACCAAAGCCTTTTTAATCTCCTCAAAGGGTGCAAGACATTCTGGTGTGAAGTCGAATTTGATCTCCTTGCATAATAGAGCGGTGAGTGGGCGTGCTAGCTTGGAGAAATCCTTGATGAACCTCCTGTAAAACCCAACATGACCAAGGAAGCTTCGAATATCCTTCACAGAATTCGGTGGTTGGAGGCTTGTCATGACTTGTATCTTGGCTTTCTCAACTTCGATCCCAGCTTCATAAACCTTGTGCCCAAGCACGAAGCCATCCTGAACCATAAAATGACACTTTTCCCAATTAAGGACCAAGTGCTTCTCTTCGCACCTTTGTAGCACCTTGCACAAATTATCCAAACAGTCCTTGAACGATGATCCATATACTGAAAAATCATCCTTGATCACCTCCATAAAATCCTCAATCATGTATGTGAAGATAGATATCATGCATCTCTGAAAAGTGGCTGGAGCGTTACACAATCCAAATGGCATTCTCCTGTATGCGAATGTGCCATAGGGACATGTAAAAGTTGTCTTCCCTTGGTCATCTGGATGTATCAGAATCTGGAAGAAACCTGAATACCCATCGAGAAAACAGTAGTAGGGATGACTAGACAACCTCTCCAACATCTGGTCAAAGAATGGCAATGGGAAGTGATATTTCCGTGTAGCTGCATTCAACTTCCTGTAGTCAATGCACATTCGATGCCTAGTGATATTCCTAGTAGGAATCATCTCGTCCCTTTCATTCTTCACCACGGTTATCCCTCCTTTCTTCGGAACAACGTGCACTGGACTGACCTAATAGCTATCCGAAATAGCATAGATGACCCCAGCTTTCGAAAGCTTCATCACCTCCTTTTTGACTACTTCCTTCAGATTCGGATTCAGCCTCCTCTGATGCTCAATTGAAGCCTTTTACTCGTCCTCAAGATGAATCCTATGCATGCACAAGTTCGGTGATATACCTGAAATGTCATCAAGAGAATAGCCAAGAGCTTTGCGATACTTGCGCAACTTGCTCAGCAGTAAGGCAATCTCTGTGTTGTTCAAAGAAGCATTAACAATTACTGGGTATGTGGAATTAGGACCAAGAAAACTATACCTCAGTTTTGCTTGAAGTGGCTTGAGTTCCACCTTAGGAGCATTTTCCTCGTACCAATCTCCAAGCCCAGCAGCTTGCTTAGACCTTTCGGCCAACTCTCCTTCTAGTCGCAGGGTATCGACCGATACTAGGGGAGTATCGATCGATATTGGCGATGCTGAATCGAGCATCTTCGAGTATCCAGCAGTATCACCACACGAATGGACCTNGAATAGCCAAGAGCTTTGCGATACTTGCGCAACTTGCTCAGCAGTAAGGCAATCTCTGTGTTGTTCAAAGAAGCATTAACAATTACTGGGTATGTGGAATTAGGACCAAGAAAACTATACCTCAGTTTTGCTTGAAGTGGCTTGAGTTCCACCTTAGGAGCATTTTCCTCGTACCAATCTCCAAGCCCAGCAGCTTGCTTAGAACTTTCGGCCAACTCTCCTTCTAGTCGCAGGGTATCAACCGATACTAGGGGAGTATCGATCGATACTGGCGATGCTGAATCGAGCATCTTCGAGTAACCAGCAGTATAACCACACGAATGGACCTCT
Source organism: Eutrema yunnanense (assembly GCA_002933935.1). NCBI lineage: Eukaryota > Viridiplantae > Streptophyta > Magnoliopsida > Brassicales > Brassicaceae > Eutrema > Eutrema yunnanense. The sequence continues at coordinate 661,319 of PKML01013385.1, read as the reverse complement.
GAAGTGGCTGAACAGACCAATGCTCTCTCCAGTGGATCCTTAGGATGCATCTCCAGGAAGTACTCTTCAGCTATGTCACTGAAAGTGTCGACAACGAAAGTCTGCCCATCGATGGTTGGTCTCTTCATCATCTTATCGATATTGAAAGTCATGACCAAATCCCTGATGTTGAGAGCGATCTGCCCATTCCTGCAATCAATCAAAGCACCAGCTGTTGCAAGGAATAGTCTGCCTAGGATAAGAGGATCCTTAGGCTCAGCATCATATTCCAGGACGATGAAATCAGTTGGGATCAAGCAATTCCCAATCTTAATAGGAACATCTTCGAGTAACCCCTCTGGAAGTCTAACTGAACGATCAGCAAGTATCAGGGAGATCCTTGTGGTTGTGAAGTCTATCATCCCCATCCTTTTGGGAATTGAATATGGCATGAGGTTGACACTTCAGCCAATGTCACAAAAGGAACGCTCAAATCTGTCTGTGAATATCGGACAATCCAACACAAAACTCCCTGGATTTGGTAGCTTCTTTGGGATCATGTTAGTCAAGATTGCACTAAACTCATGAGTAATCATCAAACACCTTTCCTCAAGGTTCACATAGCTTGATACCATCCTCTTAACATATCTCTTGAAAGATAGAGAAGTCTTGATGGCATCGATAAAAGGAAGTTCAACGATCAACTTATCCAAAATTGTCTTGCATCTAGAGTCTTCTACCTCCTTCTTAGTCTTCAAAGAAGCTCTGGGATAAGCCTCGGTGTGTAAACTCTCTCTGCTACTACATTAGGTACTTCCTTCCAAACATTAGGATTTGATTCAACTGCAGGATCAGTATCGACCAATACCGGAGTGGTATCGATCGATACACGGGGTTTTGATTTGTCCCGTGAAAGTATTGTGATAGGTGTCGATCGATGCTGGCTAGTGTCGATCGATACTGGAGCGATTTCAGTATCCTCATCGTCAAGATCGACGAAAATATCCGCAGTTTGCCCAATTTTCACTCCTGGATTGACCTCTTTTTCACTTCTCAAGGTGATTGCATTGATGTGAGTCCTTGGGTTCTCTCCTATCCCTGGAAGAAAGCCTTCTTGCCTTTTCACAGCCTCTAAAGTCTGAGCTACCTGAAGTTTCAGCTTATTCTGCTGAATATTAATAGCGTCGATCATTTCACTCAGATCATTATACAGGATATCAATCTTCACATTGAAATCCACAGTTAGCTTCTGCTGTCCTTGAATAAGCTGTTCAAACATAGACTCGATCTTGCTATCTGGGAGCTTAGCAGGTATAGGCTGATAAGATGAATTTCCATAGTTCCTGGTATACCCACTGTTCTGAGATGGTTTCTGGCCAAATTGATTCGACCCTCCTTGCTGAGAATTGTTGTTGAAGTTTCGGTTGTTGTTGAATTGATTTCTCTGACCTTGAAAACCAGAACCACCAATATAGTTAACATCCTCTACTTCATCCTCATTGAATACCTCAACATCTTCAGCAAAGTGAACAACCTTTGTTGTCTTGCCCATCAGAAGATTGTGCATAGAATCTAACTTAGCCTGAACGCAAGAACTCATGGAAATACACAATAGGTTATATATAAGAGAATTAAGCTAAGTGATCAATGAAATTGAAAGCAAAAATGTAAAGTAAATTGTTGTAAGTTCGATGGGAGAAAGATAGGTTCATGATATTTCTCAGGAAATCAATAAATGCAGATAAACTAACTAGTCATGATTCAGATTTAGCACGGTTCTTGAACTCAAATCACTAAAGTATAATTAACCAACTCTCGTTGCGAGAATTATCTAAGCATGAATCCTAGAATTCCAAATCTCTTTGCGAATCCTAAAGTCTAAACCAGCTTTTAGTTCAAGTTAGATTTGTTCACAAAACAACTAAACCAAATCTCTTTGCGAATAGTTATTTTGCTCACCCTAGGTTCTATCAGGTTTCTCAATCGCACTCTCGTGCCTAATCGATTAACCTAAGATCTAACTTCTAGGTGATCAATCCAGAATTAGCTTTGAAAAAAACATATGGTGAAGAACTAATTCAGATTGTGAACCCTTAACAACTAATCAACCTAGCATTCAAAAAAATCTCTTATGAGAACCCTAAACCTAACAAGAGATCTACTCAGACATGGAAATTGAAGCAATAAACATGACTGAATAAATACTTGAATAAATAATAAGTAAGAGTACCAAGAGGGTTCAGAATCTTCTCTCAGACGAACACAATTTTAGACTTGTCTCCCTTCAAAAGCTCTCTCACAAAACCAAAGTAAAATAAAGCATAGCCATCAAAGTGGCTATAAATCCTAATAAATAACCTAAGTCACGTTTTGGGGCTTCTTGTAAATAATAAAGTCATCTGGGCGATTTTGCAATTCTTCAACTCTTGGAAAAGTCGCGATCGTGTCTTGCTGCAGTGAGTATCGACTGATACTAGTCAGTATCGATCGATACTGAGGCTTCAAATCGGGTACTCAGCTACACGAACTTCTGCTTTGCTCCAAAATGCTCTAGAAAGCTCCAATATCTCCAATTATGCTCCAAACGTGCTAAAACGGACTTATATCATGGCTTAAACGGGGTAAAAACCATGATATATCAATAGCAAACCAAAAGGAAGGCGAAGAAGAGGTAGAAGCCCCTCAGGACCGAGCTGATTCCAGAGCTCCCCCCTTGGACCCCCGAATCCTGAATTGTCAAATCGATGCCTCTTGGATCGACCATGTACCGTTCAATGGCCTAGGGTGGAGTCATATGGAACATATGGGACAAGAAATTTTCGGACTTCAAGGTTTCCGTAGAAGCCTCTCAGCATTATATGATGAGATAAATGGATTAGTATGGGTTCACTACAAGAAAATGGCATATTAGTAGCAGTGCATTATAGCACTAATTCACCAACTGCTACTAAAAGTGAAAAATTCGGATTCCAACTTTTTCGTAGCATTAAATTTGTGCTGGGAAAAAATATCAATAAGCGGGAACCTAAAAATGAGTACTATAGCTGAAAATTGAGTTTGGAGGAAAAAGACTTAGCCATTTTTTCGTTTTTCCGTCATTGTCATAGTCGAGCATGCAAAGCTCATTTGGGCAAATTTTCACTTTTCATAAAATCTAGTGTATTCTCTCTCAAAACCATCACGAAACCCTTTTCCCCTTTTAATTTCAGTCCTCAAATCCTCTGTAATCAGTGTGTAGAAGTAGATCTGAAATGAAATTCAGTTCTCTTCCTGTCTGAGCTAATGTCGTCTCCGCCGCTCTCGTCCATCGTCGATATTTCAGCGCCGCTCTCGTCCATCGTCGGTATTTCAGGTGAAACCCAGCTACGATTTCTGTTGTTATGAACCCTAGATTTAGTTCCTCATTCAAAGTGGCTTCGATTGCTCTGATTAATTTCAATTACCTTTCATTGTAGATTCGAACCCCTAGAGCTCTATTTGAGGATCTAACATAAAGATAAGCAAGAGAAAACTCAGGTTATACATTTTCGATTTGTGGTTCTTATTCGTTTCAAATTTGAGTTATTTTTTTGGCATTATGAATGAGTAGATTCATGTTATTGCTTTGCAGGTTGGATATTGTTGCAACATTAAGAGTTTTCAAGGTTTCTTTTTGGGGTGAAGACGACTTAAACTCTTAAAACCAATCTGCAAGAGCTTAAAGAGGTTATTCTTCTCATCCAAATATAAGTTTTTTTCTTGGTTCAGTATGTCTTGTTTGTGTTTTTGATTGTTCCGACTTTTAAGTCTCTGATTGATTTAATAGATGAGTGTTTATTGCTGCAAATGTGATTGACAATGTGTTTGTTTGGTGTTTGAGATATCTTTATGGGTTTGTTTTGTTTTCCTTATGGGTTAGAACATAAAAATGGTCGAAAAGTCATTGGTTCATCTTAACAGGTAAGTGAAAACTTTAAAAAAATTGAGGGTTTAATTGGGGATTAATAAAGTTTAAGGTTTGTCATTGTTTTTTTTATTTCATCTGAATTCACCGAAGAGCTGATCCTGGTTATGAGAGAGGTGCTTGGGACTTTGTGAGGTATGTGGGTTCAGGTTCAGGAGAAAATGAGATGATCATTTGCCCATGCATTGACTGTCGCAACGTAGTTTGTCAATCAACCAGTGTTGTTGTTGATCATCTTGTAATAAGGGGAATGTATTTAAGTTACAAGATGCGGGAGGATTGGTATCATCATGGAGAATTGATATCAGGGACTGAGTGCAGAAGCAATGCAAGAAAGTGGAAAGAAGAGATTTTAGGGCTTTTTGAAGCGGCTGAGTTGCTAGATGAAGAGCTGGTTAGGCAGGATGACTTAAGTGAGGTTGATGAGGGTGAGGATATGCAAGAAGATGATTTTCTTGCAAAGTTAGCTGATGCAGAAACACCCATATACCCAAGTTGTGAAAGCCACAGCAAGCTCTCCGCCATTGTTTCAATCTTTAGGCTAAAGACACAGAGTGGTTGGTCTGACAGAAGCTTCGATCTTCTGCTTCAGACATTGTCACAGATGCTACCAAAGGATAGTGTCTTGCACACATCCTTGTACGAGGTGAAGAGGTTTCTGAGATCATTTGATATGGGTTATGAGAAGATAGACGCTTGTGTGAACGACTGCTGTCTATTCAGAAAGCAGTTTCAGAAGCTAGATACTTGTCCGAAATGCAACGCTTCACGCTGGGAGATTAACATGCGCACTGGTGATGTCAAGAAAGGTATTCCACATAAAGTTCTTATGTATTTTCCTATAATTCCACGTCTGAAGAGGATGTTCAGGTCAGAGGAGATGGCCAAGGACTTAAGGTGGCATTTTACTAACAAGAGTAGCGACGGAAAAAGCTGACATCCGGTAGATTCTATGACGTGGGATCAAATGAATGACAAATACCCGTCATTTGCAGCTGAAGAAAGGAACATTAGGCTTGGACTCTCTACTGATGGTTTTAATCCTTTTAACATGAAGAATGTTAATTACAGTGCCTGGCCTGTTTTCTAGTCAATTACAACATGTCACCTGACAAGTGTATGAAGGAGGAGAACATCATGTTGTCATTGTTGATTCCTGGTCCAACCCAACCTGGAAACAATATATATGTGTACTTAGAACCATTTATAGAGGATCTAAACCATCTGTGGGAGAAAGGAAAATTAACGTATGACTCTTACAGTCACACTACTTTCATGTTAAGAGCAATGCTTCTCTGGACCATTTAGGATTTTCCTGCGTATGGAAATCTTGCAGGCTGAAAAGTAAATGGGACAATGGGTTGTCCTGTGTGTGTGGGAAACACATAGACAATATGTGGTTGAGTAATTGCAGAAAGCACATATATATGTCCATCGGAAAGGTCTGCCTCCCACACATGCTTATAGAGGAAAGAAAGCATGGTTTGATGGTAAAGCTGAGCATGGGAGAAAAGGTACGATTCTCAGCGGTCATAACATACACCAATTACTCAAAAATTACAAGAATGATTTCGGAAAGGTGAAAGTATCTGGAAGGAAGAGAAAGATGAAAGATTGTGTTGGATCAGACTCCAATACTGATGATGAATCAAGTGAATCAGAGGAAGAGGAAGAACCAGTAGATGAGGAGGAGCTATCTAGATGGAAGAAGCGATCATTCTTTTTCAATTTGCCTTATTGGGAGGTATGTTTCTAATTATATTTTACATCTATCTTTTCATAATGGATCTATTTTAGCTTTCTTTAACATTCTTTCCTCTTTTCTGTGTTTGTATTGTCTAGGAGCTTCCGGTTAGACATAATTTAGACGTGATGAACGTGGAGAGAAATGTTGCTGCAAGCCTTGTAGCTACACTGTTGCATTGTGGAAAATCAAAAGATGGTCTTAACGCTCGAAAAGATCTGGAACTACTTGGCATTAGGAAGGATTTACATCCTCAACCCCGTGGAAAAAGAACATAGCTTCCTGCAGCTCCTTGGTCTTTGTCAAGCATATATAAGAAATTATTATGTAAGCGTCTATTGGACTTTAGAGGTCCGCATGGCTACTGCTCAAATATATCCAGGTGCGTGAAGATAGAAGAATGTAAGGTTCAAGGAATGAAATCACATGATTACAATGTCTTGATGCAGCAGCTTCTCCCTGTTGCGATTAGAGGTATCACCTGAATTCTTTTAACTTTGTATGTTATAGCATTAGATGTCCTTTTTTTGATATCCATTGCTTTATTTCACTGCAGGTTTATTACCTAAAGGTGTTAGGATAGCTATTAGACGCCTATGTGCATTCTTTAATCATCTGTGTCAGCGAGTTATTGATAGAGAGACAATTTCAGTAATGGAAACTGAAATTGTGGAGACTCTCTGCATGTTTGAGAGGTTCTTTCCTCCAAGTTTTTTCGATATAATGGTGCATTTGACAATTCATCTAGGCATGGAAGCTCGGTTATATGGACTAGTCCATTTCCCTTGGATGTACCCATTTGAGAGGTACAACTTATAACTTTTTAGTTTATATCTTACACACTCAATAATCTTGCTGTTAATCTTCAATGATCTGTATCTGCAGGTACATGAAAGTTCTTAAAGACTTTGTAAGAAACCCTGCAAGACCAGAGGGTTGTATTGCTGAAGCGTATCTCGCCGAGGAATGCATGCGCTTATGCAGTCAGTTCTTGAAAAACTCAACAAGCGTTGAGGAGGAACCTGAAAGAAATACTGAGTATTAGAGCAGCTCCATACTGGAGGGTCGTCCAATATCTGCAGGCACTTCATGTACTCTTATTGAGAAGGAGAAGAACATTGCCCATCTTGCTGTGATTCAGAATATGGCAATGGTAGAACCTTATGTGGAGTAAGTTCTTGACAGTCAATTGTCTTTTTTATTTTTGTATTCCTGGTAATCTTGCTATATACAATTGCTAATACTTTGTTTTATTTCTATTTAAGCATGCACCTACAACATCTTCAAGACACTAGTGAAAGATGTAGACGTGATGCGCCAACGTTATGGAGTACGCATATTCAGAAATTTGCGTCTTATTTAAAAGAACATGCAATTTCTTATTTAGTTTTATTGTTTTTGTTGAATACAGACTTGTCTTCAATCTGTATTGACATGTTACATATTTTTAATAGATACCTCTCGGTTCAGAAAAATACGAAGAAACACTTAAGTGGTTGGCCTACGGTCCTCGTGTTAGCACAAGGTCTTACACGGGTTACATAATTAATGGTCTGCGGTTTCACACAAATTCAGTTGACAGGCAAACTCAGAACAGTGGGATGTTGTATGAGGCCACGGCAATGTGTAGAGCTAGTGCAAAAGACACTTCTCAGATGGTTGAGATTTTACTGGTTGATTACAATACCTTCTATGTTTGTGTATTCCGCTGTCAATGGGCAAACAGAGGTAATGGAGTGAAGGTAGAAGATGGATTCACACTTGTCAATCTCAACCAAAGTCAAGTGTCATTTGCAAGAGATCCATACATACTAGCCTCACAAGCAAAGCAAATATTTTATTCAAGGGTAGATGAGAAATCTAGTTGGTATGTAGCTATGAGAGGTCCCACAAGAAGATACAGTGATGAAGATGCTGAAGGTGGAAATGCAGATGTTGGGCCATTGCCAGCAGTATTTGACATGGATACTGATGACTTGGTTAATGAAGCTAGAAATACCAGAAGTGACTGTGAAGGAATTTATGTTTGAAATCCTGATTTGTTTTGTTCAAAGCTTTTGGATATATGATTGAATTTTGGAGTTTTGGATTGAATTTTGTTTGACTTGTTTATGAGTGTTGTTTGCTTTGGTTTCTTTGATGTGTGTGTCTCTTTGTGTGCGAGTTCAACTATTAACTGTAATTTAACAACTATTTTTATTTGTTTCAGGTGAAGTAAGATGGGCAATCAAAGAAACAGGCGTGGAACAAAAAAAAAAGAAACAGTTGGTGGTTCTTATGAATTTGGAATTGTGTTTCCATAGACAGGCATCAGATGTAGACATGGACGGTCCTCAGGATTCAACAACAACGAATTCAAAGGAAGATATGCTAACCCAGATTTTGGGACCTGATAATCCTGGGAGATTGATGGCAATGGGTAGAGGCATGAGCTTGACCAAATTTGCTTGTTTCCAAGTCAAGAACGACTGTATGGCTGCAATGGAAGAAAAGCAATTTCAATTGCAGAAACAGGTTGAGAGTTTAAAGCAAGTTCTTGCCAAAATTAATAACCATGTTAGCATATTCTCTCCACATTGGTCTACTGATTATTACTTACTCAGTTTTATCAAGATAATGATATATGGCCATTGCTTCTCATATGAAAGAACACTCAGGCTGATGTTGGTGAAAACTCGATTCATAGGGTATGCATTGACATCCTATACATGTACGTAGACTTTTATTTATGAGCTGATTTCTCATTCTTATTTTCCATATTATAGTGTAAACACCAGATCACTTCCCAAGTGTTATTTGGTTGACTGGGGGCTGTGCTGAGGAGAATGTTGCTGAGGGCCGTGTTGTGTCTTCAGATCCTGATGAGTTGGTGAATGGAATTCCAATAGGCCCTGACCATGTGAAGGTTTTCATTGAATCTGCTATCAAACCAGATGCATTTCTATGGAGGCCGGCAGCTGATATGTTTACTATTGAGGATGCACTTGGCAAAATGGTTGCATGGCAAGCCGAGTACTGCCTTATTCCAACTGCAGGTTTCATGTCAGAGGACATTGCACCTAGGGTTAAGTTTCTTAACTTTGGTTATGTATGGTTGCTCTTCATCTTTAGCTGAGTCTTTGTTATTGTTAATTCTCTTCTCTGTTTTTTGAAATTTGTTCTGCAGAGCCCTAGCACAGGTTCAAAGAACATATGCAAGCTCAGGGATTATATCAAGAATGATGAAGTGGTCGATGTAGGCCGATGGCAGACTCGAGAACATAAAGCGTTGGTGAATGGACTACCTCTTGGTCCAAATGCAATTAAAGTCTATGTTGATGAGGTAGTCAAACCAACTGCATTTATATGGAGGCCTACTGCTGACATGAGAACTGTGGAGCAGTCTTTGAAACATTTTGTAGCATGGCCTGCAAATAGAGTTGTCATTGAGACAACAACTCCAACCTCTCCTGAACTACAACCTTCAAGTTCTAATGCAGTTAGTCCAGATTCTCAGATTGAGAAGTCTCCAGTAACTCCTACAACACCTCTAAAGAAACCTCCATCCAGATTGAAAGCTTCTACGAATGAGAAGTCTCCATTATCTCCAGCATCACCTATTCGCAGATCTACCGTACATTCTTTTATCGTGTTACAAATGTTAGCTTGACTTTATATTTGATTGGTTGTAGTTTGCTGCATGAATTTTGTTTATGTTTGTTGCTTGAATTTTGTTTATGTTTGTTGCTGGTTGTTCATGTAGCGTACCAAATTCAAGGAAAATCAAAAATGCAAGCTCATGGATCTGTCCAAAAAGAAGGTTGTTGTTGCTGAGGGACGTTGGTCAACGAATAATCCTAAGCATCGTGTACATTTTGTACCTTTGGGCCCTGGTGCATGTCGAGTCTTGGTGGATGTTGTGAAGGTTAAAGATGTTGCAGTATGGTGAACTAATGATGAGATCGGGTATATGGAAGATGCACTTGGAAGCTCTATTGCATGGCCTGAGGATAAAGTGGTTATGGTAACGTTTTTCACCATTTGGTCTTTCTTTGGTTTTACAAAAGCAGAAAAATATGTCAAACTAATCCAAGCTAACTTTTGTTTTCAGTTCTGAAGTCAAAACCAAAAGGACCTCACAATTTACTTCTTTTAAGAGATAAATAAAGACTTTGTGTTTCAGTACTTGATCTTTTAAAGATATGCTATTGTGTTTTGTTTAAGACTTGGTTTTATTTGTGAAAACTTTGTATGGTATGGATGTTTAATGGAGAAAGTTGTATTATGTGTGTATGACTTGGTTTTATTATGTGTGTATGACTTGTTTTTTAGGTGAAAAGTATACTTTGTATGTATCTTTTGGGGTAAATTTAGTAGATAGCTTTCTATATTTGCAAAATTAGTTAAATAGCACTAAATACTAACGAAATCACGTTTATAAATAACTATGTTATACAACTAGATACCGGAGATAACTTAGATATGTGACAACCTAAACCCTAAACCCTAAACCCCAAACCCCAAAAGGCTAAACCCTAAACCTTAAAAGGTTAAACCCTAAATCTTAAAAGCTAAACCCTAAAAACTAAACCCTATACCCTAAAAGCTTAACCTTAAACCCTAAAAACTAAATCCTAAACGCTAATTTATAAACCCTAACCCCTAATCATAAACTCTAAACCCCGAACCTTTAAATCATGAACCCTAAAACAATAAACCATTACCCTAAACCAAAAAAACTTAACCATAAAATCTTAAAGAGAAATTGTTTAAAATAGCACTTTTTGAAAACTTTCTGACCAAACTAGCATCCTAATAAAAAAGCCCCATTTTTAGCATTCATTAAAGAGAGAAAAGACTATTTTAACCATACTATAATTCTGACATAATCATGATCTTAGAAGTTTTCATAAAAGTGTGCCACCACGAGCTCCGGTAGATCGATAACGGAGTGCTCGTTTTGCGATCGCGTAACGGAAGAACGGCAGACGGAAAACCACCACCTCTTTTTATCTCCGCACACAAGACACTCCTCTCTGCCTAGTCACTCCCGATCTTAAGACGGCGGCGCAACCGTCCCCCGAAGACGAGGAAGATCCATTTGAGCCTACCGGATTCATCACCGCCTTCTCACTTGGTCACTCGAGCCTAGCCTGATCTTCGCTAGGTCCTCCCTCTCCTTCTCCGGTCATCTCGCCGAGCTCGAACGAACCCTAGAACTCACTTCTTCCGCATCGAATTCGTCGACGGTTGTGGTGGACAATCTTAGGGCTTATATGCAGATCATCGATGTGGCGTCGATTTTAGGGCTGGATTGCGATATCTCAGAGCATGCTTTCCAGATGTTTAGGGATTGCTGCTCATCTACTTGCTTGCGGAACAGAAGCGTTGAAGCGCTAGCCACTGCTTACCTTTTTCAGGCTATTAGGGAAGCCCATGAGCCTAGAACTCTTCAGGTACCCCTTTTCATCACTAGTTTTCAATGGCAGATTCAGTTTCTGCGCCTCAATTCCTTGAAATTGCAACTTTTGTCTTCAATGGGTCTCCTTTGATTACACCAATGAATTGGAGTAATATGTTAAAGAACACCTTTTCTTTGTTGATGGAATCATTGTCATGTATTTGCACCTGCCTTGGGAAATCTGGTTTGTCCATTTCGTTCTCAGCAATGCGATTTCCGAACAGCTTGGTTGATTTTGCATATATCAGCAACGCAAAGTTTTCAAATTTAGGAACCTGGACATGCTAGGTTTCTGAAGCTTTTGTGTTTGCTCAGAGGAATCAAGCTGCTTTGTTGGTGTACTTTTATTGTCTGAGCTTTGATGCTTAATCAGTAACCGTTCTTATCATTTTCCTTGGTTGTTTGATGATATTTTTGAATTGTTTTGCGCATTTAGATGCATTTTCTATCTTAGAAAACATAAATCTATTTTCTTAAGTCAGGTTTTGGTACCACCAAAACTTGATTTCAGTTCATTATAGGACTAGATTTCTGTCTTAATGTCTTTTTCTTGCTTTGCACAACAGGAAATCTCCATTGCAGCCAATGTACATCAGAAGGAAACTGGGCGGCCATATTACTGCTGAGTCTAAAACAAAAAGAAAAAGAAAAAAAATTCTAAGCCCATTCACAAAACAAAGATTTGAACTATATTCTCAAATCAAAATTAATGATGTATTTACCTCTAGACCACAACCATAAACTAAGCCCATATACAGCTATGGTAATGATGTATTTAATCACTACACCTTTACGAAAGCTTCCTAAATATTTAGGAATCATTGATTCAATGTATTTTTTTCGGTGGAATCCATATTCACCAAATTCTCATCCAATCTATAGTTGTTGAAAATTTAGAACCACGACTAAAACTAAAAATACTCGTGTTCGAAAGATTTCATAGAAATTTTGTTAGACCGTCCTAAAACTTTAAGATAACTAAACATACTTATGTCGTATGCAATATCAGCAATCTTGGAAATATCCTTAATCTGAATGAGATCCTTAGCATTAGCCTCTTTGTCGGCAACAACACACATCAAGGTTAAAGGGTTTATATCTAGTTATGATTAAGAGTTGTTATATAAATTAACATAAAAATCTCATTTATACGTTTTAGGAAAGCATTCCTAAATGTGTATTATGGTTTCTTAAATTTGAGTTTTGTATAAATGGACACAAAAGACTTTCCGAAATACGTTATATATCTTTCCTAAATACGTTTACGCATGGAAATCAACATAAAATATCGTTTTCTGTTTTTGTTCATTTCGGAAGACTTTCCGAAATACGATATATATGTTCCTAAATAAGTTTCATTTTCAAGAAAGGATCAGTTTTCATCATTTGAATCTTTCTTTATTTCTTTGTGTAGACCAAAAAATAACACATTTGTTATGATGCTTCATTTACGCATGAAAATCAACAGGAAATATCGTTTTCTGTTTTTGTTCATTTCGGAAGACTTTCCGAAATACGTTATATATGTTCCTAAATACGTTTCATTTTCAAGAAAGGGTCAGTTTTCATCATTCGTTCATTTAGGAAGTCTTTCCGAAATACGTTATATATGTTCCTAAATACGTTTCATTTTCAAGAAATGATCATTTTTCATCATTTGTTCATTTAGGAAGTTTTTCCGAAATACGTTATATATGTTCCTAAATACGTTTCATTTTCAAGAAAGGATCAATTTTCATCATTTGTATCTTTCTTTATTTCTTTGTGTATCCAAAACATCAACACATTTGTTCTGATGCTTCATTTACGCATGGAAATCAAAAGGAAATATCATTTTTTTATATAGTTTTCTGTTTTTGTTCATTTCAGAAGACTTTCCGAAATACGTTATATATGTTCCTAAATACGTTTCATTTTCAAGAAATGATCAGTTTTCATCATTTGGATCTTTCTTTATTTCTTTGTGTATCCAAAACAACAACACATTTGTTCTGATGCTTCATTTACGCATGGAAATCAATAGGAAATATCATTTTCTGTTTTTGTTCATTTAGGAAGTCTTTCCGAAATACGTTATATATGATAACTCCACCACTGAGCATCTGAGCCAAACCAACCTTAACGGAGAACGGAGATTTATTTTCTTTCTCGATTTTCTGTTTTTTTTTTTTTTTTGCTTGTTATGTTAATGAATGCTAATTTGGCGATTTTCACACTTGGGTGCTAATTTTGGGATTTTCACCATTGGGTGCTAATTTGGGATTTTCACCCTTGGGTGCTTAATTATTGAACTTTAAGTTTTTTAGTGCTATTTTGTAGAATTGCCCAATCTTAAATCATAAACTTGAACATTGAACTCTAACTTCATATTAATATATAGAGAAGTTATATATTAATTACTGATATTCAGATAACAATTTTAACTAAAACATATACATATAACTATATACGAATAACAATGTTATCATCCATACAAGTAGATAGAAGGGGCTTACATGACATTTCATTTGTGAACAGTTCATATGAATAGTGTGTAAACTTAAAAACTAATTTTCATAGTATTGGAGGCTATCTAGTGGTATTACTCTATCTTTTGTCACATAGAATTTAGAACAAAGCTAAAACCAAACCAAAGCCATACATGTTCGGTTAAGCGGGAAACCAAAAAATCAGATTTGGAGCCAAACATTTTGGCCATTGTTTGATTTTTTTTTTTTTTTAATACACAGATAAATTATGCGTTCTCTCTCTCTCTCGACATTCCAAAGGACTCATCTTCATTTTCTAGGGTTTAGTTTAGAGAAATCCTCTCATTTTCTCTCAAACTCTTAAACTCTCAATCTCTGTCGCCACCACAAATCCATCTCCGGCGATATTCTTACCCTCGATTTCCATCCGACGATCTCTTTGTATCCTCGATTTCCATCCGTGGACTCGATTTGCATCCGTCTCTCCGTCTCCTCGATTTACCTCTGCGTCTTCGTCCCCTCGATTTACCTTTGCATCTCCGTCGCACTCGTCCACTTGACACATCGAAGAAGAACCCAGTAAAGGTAATCGAGCCCTAAACCATAGGTTTTACTCATATAGGCCCAGTGTTTTTCTCAGAAAATCAATGAATGCAGCTAAATTAACTAACATGATTCAGATTACGCACGGTTCTTGAACTCAAATCACTAAGATATAATTAACCAACTCTCGTTGCGAAAACTATCTAAATCTAAATCCTAGGAATTCCAAATCTCTTTGCGAATCCTAAATTCTAAATCAGCTTTAATATCAGGTTTGATA
>PKML01013385.1:609069-645652 GCA_002933935.1 Eutrema yunnanense | reverse complement strand
CCCTCTTAAGTAGAATAATGGGATCGCTGGAAATTTTCCTAACCCTCTACTCAGAAGAAAGTCATTTCAATCTTTTATGCTCTTATCTATCAACTTATAACAGGGGAGAGAGATACTATTAAACTAAACACATGGGTTCCTTTATCAGATATGAATGATGAATCAAGCTCTAAAAACACTAGCAACATTGATGAAGTGCAAAATTTTGGCTCAGGCTTCAGAAGAACTCTGCTGGAAACATGGGTGTTTTCTAGTCAACTGGTCAGTCTTTGGATTTTTCATTAGTCGATCTAGAACTGATCCTGTAACACCGTGCACTCAAAAACAAAATCAAATCAATAGGTTCAAGCACATGATCATTATCTCCAACAAGTTTTGACTCAATAAAACGACAAAATTTTTTATTTTATGACTCTAAGAAAAACGAACACAATGTCAGCAGACACCTCCCCAATACTTGAACAACACTGTCCCCAGTGTTATCTAGCCTAGAGTCAGTGAAATAAAACAAAATGACAGAATAAAATTGGGAAAAACAAGAAGTTACCTTGCTGGAACGTCAAGTATCGATCGACACACAGACTGGTATCGATCGATACCAGGTTTAAATCGACTTGAACCGTTCTGAATCGCGATTGGTGTCGATCGATACCAGGGGGTATCGATCGATGCTATGCGAGTTCGAGTTTTGCTCCTTGTTTATCCTGACACAAACATAAAACGAACGAAAATAAAAACAAAAACGACTCAAAAACAGACTCACCAGTGGGTTGCCTCCCACTAAGCGCTCGTTTAACGTCAATAGCTTGACTGTAACGCCCTTCAGGCTGGGTAAGAGTGAGAGCTTGCAGAAAAACAGGCTCCACAACTTGACATTGCTAACTTGAGAGTTCTGCTCAGCATGCCTTGCACAAACTCCTGTCCTTTCTCTTTCAGCTCAGAAGTAAGAAGGACTCTAGCCTTGGAGAATGGCTTCGAAGCTCCTTTGCATTTGATCTTATACTCAATCGAATTCCCATCACACTTATGAGGTATCAAAGTGACATGGGGATCCTCGACCTTGTCGCTCTTGGCCTTCTTCATTGTTGCCTTGGCCTTCTTCTTTGTTGCCTTGGCCTTCTTCGCAACTTCTTTGGGGATGTTGGGCGGTTCAGCTGGAATGTCTGCGATAGTAGGCACATCAGGAGGCTCTTCCAAAAGATCAACTGCTAGCCACTCTCCTGTGACAACCTCGATGCTAGAGACACGTGTTGAAGCACTCCTAGGGGGAATGACATCATAGTAGACCCCTCCGTCTATGTAAGAGAAAGAGATTCTCTTATTAGGCGTGTCTATGATCGCGCCAGCAGTAGCCATAAACGGTCGTCCCAAAAGTATTGGCATACGAGATATCGCACCCATCTCCACAACTTGAAAATCAGTCGGCACCAGACAATCTCCTACTTTGACCTGTAGAGCAGAGATTGTACCATATGGAAGTGAGGTGGAGTTGTTCGCGAGTGTGATAGATACCTTTGGTGATCGAATATCAGCCCCTAACCGCTCTGCAATTTCCCTTGAGATGACATTGACACTAGCTCCTGAGTCGACAAGAGACTCTTTGAAATCAACTCCAGAGATAGAGCATGGAACCGCGAATTTCCCTGGATCTTCTCTTTGGGTCAGCTGTCTCAGTGGAGGTGGACCTCTAGCCTTAATGAAGAGTGCCTTAATCTCTTCCTCAGTTTCTCTGCAATCCTTGAAGTGACTTAGCAGAGGACGGCACTCTAGAGCTTCTTCAAAGGTTGAATCAGGGGAAATCCTTCTTACCATCTTCTCAAAGCCACGCAGCTGCTTTGGAGAGATGGGATCTCTGAGGTGTTTAGGAACAGGATTCTCCTTCTTGGGGTTGCGAGCTCTTTTCTCAGCTCGTTCCTTAGCTATCGCTGCCTGACACTTCGTTTCATAGTCTTCCCAAAATTGGGCGATGTTGAATCTTGCTGCTGCTACTTGAGGCTCCTTGGTCGAAATCTCATGTGCTTCCTCAGAAATCGCCTCGGTATCGACCGATACCAATGGGGTATCGATCGATACACGGGTTTTTGAATCCATTCGAGCAGACGTCTGGGCTGGTATCGATCGATACTGGGGAGTATCGATCGATGCTTGTGCGATTTCAGGAACTGCATCGAAATTTTCTGCACGTGAGCCGATGGCATTGACGTGTGCATTGTGTGAATGAACCGCCTTTCCCTTGGAATTTGCTGCAGTCTGAGCTACTTGCGTCTCCAGCATCCTGTGGCTTGTCTTTAGAGCCTCGATCCTTCCACTCAAATCGGTGTACAAATCATCCATCTTACCATTGAAGGTGACCGTCATCTTCTCCTGCCCTTGAACCAGGTGTTCAAGCATAGCCTCAATCTTACTCTCAGGAGCTTTGGGTGGTGGGGATTGGTACCCTCCTTGCTGACCGTAGTTGGTGAAGTTTCGATTGGTGTTGTACCCAGATCTCTGACCCTGAAAACCAGAACCACCAACGTAGTTACAATCTTCCACTTCATTCTCAGCAGCAAAGTGGACGGCCTTTGTTGTCTTTCCCAGCAGAAGACTGTGCATAGAATCCAGCTGAGCTTTCACTTCAGCGATCTGCGACCCATCCTGATTACCAGCCAGCCTCTTGCGCTCGAAATCTGCGCTCTTGGTGCTACTACTAGAGGCAAAGTTCTCAATCAACACAATAGCATCCTCAGGATATCTGGTGTTGAAATTACCATTGCTCGAAGAGTCCAGACCCATCTGATATCTCCAATCTACTCCTCTGTAGAAAGTGCCCAGCAGCTGTACATCTGAGTATCCATGATGTGGACAATCCCTCTGGTACGATTTGAATCTTGTCCAAGCAGCCTTGAACGCCTCAGTAGGTCCTTGAGAAAAAGTAGAGATCTTATTCCTCAGATCTTCAGATCGTCCATCATCGTAGAAATTAATCAGGAATGCCCTCTTAGTGTCCTCCCAATTAGTTAGCGATCCAGCAGGTAGCTGCCTCAGCCAGTAGGTCGCTTCTCCACCTAGAGAGTAGGGGAAAAGCTTGCAGAAGAGGTAGTCGTAGGACACTCCATTGCTCTTGATGCTAGTGACCAAGTCCTCGAACTTCTCTACATGGTCCATTGGATGTTCATGAGGAAGACCATGGAAGAGATGCTGTCCTACTAGAGTGTAGTAAGCAGGTTTCAGCTCGAAGTCATTCCTCTCATACGCAGGAGGACGAATCGCTGACCGATTGGCGAAAAACTGCTCTGGCCTGTTGTACTCACCAATCGTTCTTCCACGATTACCTGCAGCATTCCCTGCGTTGCCGCGCCCAGCTGGCGCGACAATCTCAACAATAGCAGCAGGGGCAACGATGTTTCCAGCCTCATCAAGTCGCTGCCCTCTCTCATTACACACGTGACCCTCTTGGTCTCTCAGAATCCCAGCTTCATCAGCTCTTAAAACCACAGGGTTGTTCATCCCTGATGTTTGCTTGGACTTTCTGTTTGTGCGTTCCACAAGTGCTAGCTGTTCCAGTGACAGTTCCACTAGCTGTGTGCTCTTGTTGCTCCTGGTTTCACGAACAGGCATACACCTGCAAACAAAACACTAGGCAAAGCACGTAAGTAACCAGAAAAATACGTTGAGTATCGATCGATACCAAGTGGTGTCGATCGATACCAACAAAGAAATCGCCGGAGTATCGACCGATACTAGTGAGTATCGATCGATACCGACGAACTTAGACGAAATTCTAAACTAAAATCTAATGGCGAATTTGAGTCCCCGGCAACGGCGCCAAAATTGATATGCTCAATTTAATACCCTAAAGTACTAAAGCAGTTGTTATAGTAAAGCTAGGGGTCGAACCACAGAAGACTCACAGAGATCACACAATAGATTATGAAGTGTCGAATTACGCTAAGCCAAACGAATGTAATTAAAAACAGTGCAGAAATTAAACAGTTGTAAATCAATCAGGGAAATATAGGCTCAGGGTTTTTCTCAGGAAATCAATGAATGCAGATAAACTAACTAACAGGATTCAGATTTAGCGCAGTTCTTGAACTCAAATCACTAAAATATAGCTAACCAACTCTCGTTGCGAAAACTATCTAAATCTAAATCCTAGGAATTCCAAATCTCTTTGCGAATCCTAAATTCTAAATCAGCTTTAATATCAGGTTTGATATGTTCACAAATCAATTAAACCAAATCTCTTTGCGAATAATCAATTTGCTCACCTAGGTTCTATCAGGTAATTAATCGCACTCTCGTGCCTAATCAATTATCCTAAGATCTAAGTTCCAGATTTATCAACCTAGAATTAGCTATGAACACAACCTAAGGTGAAGAACTATAATTCAGATGGTGAATCCTAATAAGATAATTAACCTAGCATTCAAAGAAATCCTTTATGAGAAAACCCTAAACCTAAAGTGGATCTACTCAGACATGGCAATTGAATCAATAGACATAACTGAATAAATCATCAATAGAATAATAACAAAGGTTCTTGAGATCTGATCTCGGACGAAGGGAGATTCAGACTTGTCTCAAACCAAAGTAAAATAAAGCTTAGAAAATAAAGCATCGCCTAAACAAGTGGCTGTAAAATCCTATTTATAACCTAAAACACGTTCTGGGGTCTTCTTGTAATTATTAAAGACTTCTGGGCCAATTTGCAATTCTTCAAGTCTTGGAAAAAGTCGCATGTCGTGTCTTGCTGCAATGGGTGTCGATCGATACCAGGGGGTATCGATCGATACTCGACGTGAAATCAGGTACTCAGCGACACGACTTTTAGCTCTGCTCCAAACTGCTCCAGAAAGCTCCAGAAAGCTCCAATACTTCCAATAATGCTCCAAATGTGCTATAACCTGTAAAATACTCTATAACACTCCGGAACACTATAAAGACTCTATAAAAAGGACTTATATCATGGCTTAAACAGGGTAAAAACCATGATATATCAAGGTTGGATCTAGAACTCACAGTGTCATGCTTTTCACACTAGGTCTCGTCACTCTCACAAGGTATTTGTATTATCTCTCAGCAATTTCACATCTACGTTTTTCACCACTTGTCATGTATGTCTGGTGAATTTCTTTGATTTGTTTCTGTTCAAATTTGTATCCTTTCATGGATTTGTCTGAGTTGTTTAATCGGAAATATGACTTGTTAAAGTTCACAACTTCATAAATACTAACTTGTGTTCACTTTGCTAATGTAGAAACTGTAGTTACGATGGAAGCAAGGAAAGAAATCGTATGCGGACTCCCAGCATTCGGAGTGAAACCACAAGTCCGCCAACAGCCAGAAGAAGATGCTAATGACAATCAAGGAAGTGACAGTGACGTGGAGGAGATCACAATAGAAGAATATAGACGCGCTATGGGCTACCTGATACGCAGAGAGGATGATGAAGAAGACATCGATCCGATGTACCGGAGAGCTTTGCGAAACCTCAGTAACAATGCCCGATCCACTCCAATGAAAAGGCCAAAACAAGAACAAGGACAGTCTTCACGAGGCTGAATATAGACGCGCTATGGGCTACCTGATACGCAGAGAGGATGATGAAGAAGACATCGATCCGATGTACCGGAGAGCTTTGCGAAACCTCAGTAACAATGCCCGATCCACTCCAATGAAAAGGCCAAAACAAGAACAAGGACACTCTTCACGAGGCGAAGCTCGTCGTAGAGACTAGAGACATGGTATCGATGCTGTTGTAAATACTAGTGTTTTGCTTTTGTCTATGTTTGATGGTTACATGGTATGTTTAAGATTTCATGTTTTGTATGTTATGACTTTGTTGTTTTAGAATTTTAATGGAAAATCTAGTTATATTTTATGATATAATTGTCTTTAATTAGTGTTAATTATATTAATTAGGTAATATCATCTCAATATATAGCAATACAATTATAGCACGATACAAATCTTCGGTTGCATTTTATATTTGTTATCATAATTAGTGTTACAGCACGAGAAAAATGCCATGAACCAATAATCAATGGCATTTTTAATCTCCTACTATAGATTATCTTACAGCACGACAACAACGCCATTAATAAATAATCAATGGCGTTTTAAAATTGTCACTATAAAACAAATTACAGCATTAAAAATTTGATACAAAAAATCTAAGAATAGTACGAATATGACGCTAGGAAATTAATTTCTATAGCTTTTGATTTGCGCTATCATAGGTCAGACTAACGTATCATTTAAAAAAATGCTACGATAGGGGGGGGGGGTCTATTGTACCTGCGGCGAACGTAGCGTTTTAAAATACACTACCAAAGGCTACGATAGCATTTTTTCGCGCTACCAACGTGCCTTTTTCTTGTAGTGGTTATGTCGTTCCTAAGAGAAAAGCGTATATCCATGATTCGAATCGAGATGGACTGCTCAGACTTGGTGGAAATGATTGAGAATCCGGTGGACTGGCCGGCTTTTTCTTCGGAATTCGATTCTTACTACCTTCTCAAAGATGTTTTTGAGATATTTAGTATAGTTCATATACCTCGCGCGTTAAATGTATGTGCCGGCTCTCTCGCAAAAGAGGCTCGAGCACGAGGTATTTTATTTTCCCATATAAGTCAGACAGAGTTGGTAGGGGTTGTTCCACGGAACCATCATTTTACCAGATTAAACTTGANGAAAAAAAAAAAAAAAAAAAAAAAAACCAGATTGTCAAAAAAAAAAATAGCTGTCTGACAATCTTTTTTTCATTTCACTTTATATACAAAAAGCTACTTCATTGCATGATTTGTCTTTGAATCTCTCGTACTAATCTATTTTTTCCAAATCTCTTAAACTTTAGTGTGCAAATAATGAAAGTGTTTTTGAATAATGAAGTCTTTTTCTCTCGTCTTTGAATAATGACGTGTCTCCACGATATTAAATAAATTACATAAAATGGCTTCCACGAAACAATATACGAGAGGATATAACTCTGATAACCACAACTCTAATATAAACAGTTCCTTTTCTTCTTTTTTCTTGGACATAATTTATGAAAAAAATATATTCAAATTTACAAGTGATGTAAGAACCGGTGGTGGCACTCACGTCACGGATAGAGATGGTGAATAAGGCAGGCGGTCGCCCTCTTCTTGGTTCGTTTGATGGTTGATGATGGATTAAACTAACACGCAGGCGGTCGCCCTCTCGTGTGGGTTATAGAGATGAAGTGATGGCGGATTGATATCATAACACAGAGGTGTGATGAGTCTCTGATACGGTGAAGGCTCTGAGCTTGCTTGAATCGCACAAACAAACCGAGAACAAAAGTGAGAAGCTGCTTCTCAAGAAACTTTGAAGAAAGTTCGTCTTTATTGATTAGGGTAAAAAGTAGTGACTACAAAGCTGCGTATGGGACTTTATTAATAGTCCTTCAGCTTGAACCTTCTAGGGTTCGACTCAAAGAAAAGATGAAGACTCTAAAACAACATGACTTGTGAAAGAAAACAACAAGAAGTCTTAGAAATCACAAAACCTAAGCTAAAAAAAAGCACAACGTTTCATTTAATCCATAAAAGGAAAGTTTTGACTCGACACTTAAAACTAGACGGTTGATGTCGTTTTGGTGAAGCTCTTAGTCGTTGATCATGTTGAGATCACCTGCAAGCACAATATAGTAATTGAAAAGCTTACATTGATGTGTAGAGGCCCGAGAGGGTGCATGCATGGTCTTTGAGGATGACTCTGGTGCAAAGGTGTTCTTGACGTGATAAGTGTTGTAGGAGTCTTCCCTGGGGTCCTCAAAGTCAGAAGTGTCTTTGTCTTCAAGTTCTTGCTCTTCATCAGCCTCCATCTTCTCTTCTTGCTCAGCTTGGCCTCTCTCGGCTATGAGAAACTTGTTGTGAGGCAACTTCGTTCCTGGGCTGTTTACTAACAAATTGGCTCGACTATTAGCTTTATAATATGTGTTTGGTCGATAAGAATTACATGCCTTCGTGTTATGATTGCTTTGGTAATCGCCTAAGTAAGCAAAATTCTTCGCAGCTAAAACTGGGACCTCGGCAAGAATGGTCTCGGCTAAAACTGGGACCTCGGCAAGAATTGTCTCGGCTAAAACTGGGACCTCGGCTAAAACTAAGACCTCGGCAAGAATTGCCTCGCGCTAAAACTGGAACCTCGGCTAAAACTGTCTCTAAAACTGCCTCGGCTGAAACTGGTGTCTCGGCTAAAACTGGTGTCTCGGATAAAACTGGTTTCATTAGGCTGTTATGGCCGTGTATGACATTCAGGTCAGGTAACAAAGGATCAGTTGGGTCCAGTGAGTTGATGTAGGTGTGAAGGGCCTTCTTGTATATATTTCTCATATGTTTGATCATGGACCGTGTCATGGCTCCCTTTTGGACCGTTGGCATGATGCTTGGAATGTCACTTGGGTCGATCTCCACATCATTTCCTCCCTCTTCAGAAGGTTTTGACCCCAAAACTTGATCTCATGCATCAAAGTAAGACAAGTCAACAACATTGAACGTGTGAGAGATGTTATACTCACCTGGCAAGTCAAGGCGGTAGGCATTGCCGTTGATCTTGCGTAGAACTTTGAATGGGCCATCGCCTCTAGGTGAAAGCTTTGATGCACGCTTGTTTGGAAACTTCTCCATCCTCATGTGCAGCCACACCCAATCTCCTGGTTCAAAGATCACTTCCTTTCTGCCCTTGTCTACGGCTTTCTTGTAGCCATCGGTTTTCTTCTCAATATTTGTCTTGTCCGTCTCATATAACTTTTTAAAGAGCTCTCTACGCCTTAAGCCATCTAGATTAACATGTTCTACATGTGTTATAATCAACTAGAGACAACAGATTAGTACCATAAACAACCTCGAAAGGTGACAACTTAGTAGCCAAATGCCTTGCTCGGTTATAAGAAAATTCCACAAAGGGTATATAATCTAACCAAGTCTTCATATTCTTGCCAAGAGCTGCTCTAAGTAAAGTGAAAAGTGTACGGTTTACCACTTCAATTTGACCATCTGTTTGTGGATGGGAAGTCGTAGAAAACAAAAGTTTTGTTCCTAACTTCTTCCACAAGGTTCTCCAAAAGTGACTCAAGAATTTCGTGTCACGGTCAGAAATGATTGTCCTCGGGATCCCATGCAAACACACCCACTACAAGAAATATGGGTATTAACAGCAGATGAGGATAGCACGATTTCACTAAATGCTGTTGTAGGTGGTTGGCTCGGGTGGGGTAGTATATTACGGCACTAATTCAATGCTATCCCATTATTTCGTTAAGCGGGAATCTGAAGTTGTGTTTTGAAGCCAACAATATGCTATAGAAAAATAGGCGCCAAGACTTAGACAAAAATCACAACACTTAGCGCCTAAATCATTATGTCTGTGGAGAATTAAAAAAAAAAATATAAGAAAGAAAAATTATATCTCGTTCTCAATTCGTTTTCTCTGACAAAAGCCCTCCGCCACCACGAAACTCAGACGCGCCCTCCGCCACCACGAAGCTCGTCGCCGGACACAATCTCTTTCTCCGTCGGCGTCGATTTCATAGGAAGCTTCGTATCTCTCGTTCTCACTCCGTTTTCTCCGTAAGGTCATAACCCCTTTGAAGATTTATGAAACACTGACGGCCTCCGCCACCACGAAACTCGTCACCGGACACAATCTTTTTCTATCGAGGTCTGTGGTTCTACAGGTAAGCTGCATCGTTCCCAATTCAATTTTCGAGCTAGGGTTCGTATAGGCTTCAGATCTGGTTGAACCTATTGTTAATGTTGATTCTGGAACCCTAACTACTTTGATTTCTTGGTTTTCATGTGTAGCTGAGATAAAATTCGTGTGACAGAAGGTTTTTTTGGTTGAAAGCGAGCTCAAATCACAACATCAATCTACCGTAGCTTCTACAGGTTAGTCATAGTAACCTCATTGTGAAATGTTGTGATTGTTTTCGTCTGTGAGTTGAATGCGTATGTTTGAGTTGTGAGATTAATTTGTCTGTGTTGTTATGTAATCTGCTGTTTGATTTGTGGATGTGTGATTTGTGATGTTAAAGCTTTTGTTCTTGTATGTTTGAGTTTATCTGGTTAAGGGTTTACTTAAGCTGCTTATGGGTGTATTAAGGTAAAGACATATAATGTTTGAGAAGGCATGGGTGCACCTTTGCAGGTATAAACGTTATATATTGAGTATTGGTCAAAAGGGGTAAGAGAGACTTCTAACAGTTTCTGAATGATTTTCTTTGCTCTCATACGACAGAACTGATCCTGCATACGAGAGAGGTGCCTGGAAATCTGTTTATGAGGTATATGCGGTGGTAGGAGACAGTGATATGGTTATATGCCCATGTAGAGACTGTCGGAATGTAGATCTTCATGAAAGGAGCATTGTAGTGTATCATCTTGTAACAAGAGGAATGGATGAGGCTTACAAGATGGCGAAGGATTGGTATCATCATGGAGAAGTTGAATCAGAGGGTGAAAGTCAAAGTAAGAGTAATATGTGGGACGATGAGAATGTTCGACTATTCAGAGCTGCTGAATGTTTAGATGAGGTTATAGTGGAGAAGGTTGACTTATGCGAGGTTGCAGAGGGTGAGGACAAGAGAGAAGATGAATTTCTAGCAAAGCTAGTAGAAGCCGAGACACCATTGTATCCAAGCTGTGCAACCCATAGCAAGCTCTCAGCTATTGTGTCTCTGTATAGACTCAAGACTCAGAATGGTTGGTCAGATAAAAGCTTCAATGAGCTCCTTGGGACACTGCCAGATATGTTACCAGCTGATAATGTTCTTCACACATCATTGTATGATGTGAAGAAATATTTGAAGTCATTTGATATAGGCTATCAGAAGATTCACGCGTGTGTAAATGACTGCTGTCTTTTCAGGAAAAAGTACTCGAAACTTGAGAGTTATCCAAAATGCAAGGCTTCAAGATGGAAGACTAACATGCTTACTGGTGAAGTCAGAAAGCGTATTCCTCAAAAAGTATTAAGGTACTTTCCGATAATACCACGCTTGAAGAGGATGTTCAGGTCCGAGGAAATGGCGAAAGACTTACGGTGGCATTCTAGCAACAAGAGTACCGATGGAAAAATGTGTCACCCAGTAGAT
This sequence comes from Eutrema yunnanense, assembly GCA_002933935.1. Taxonomy (NCBI): domain Eukaryota; kingdom Viridiplantae; phylum Streptophyta; class Magnoliopsida; order Brassicales; family Brassicaceae; genus Eutrema; species Eutrema yunnanense. The sequence goes on along the minus strand of PKML01013385.1, from coordinate 634,548 downwards.
TCTGTTGTTTGGGAGCAAATAAACAACAAGTACCCTTCTTTTGCCACTGAAGAAAGGAACATGCGTCTTGGACTTTCAACTGACGGATTCAATCCATTCGACATGAGGAGTTCTAACTACAGTTGCTGGCCAGTGTTGATGGTTGATCTATGCATGAAGAAAGATAACATCATGCTTACCTTAATGATTCCTTGTTCGCACCAACCTGGAAACAGTTTAGATGTCTACCTTGAACCCCTTGTAGAAGATCTACATCATCTGTGGAAGAAGGGAGAGGTAACTTATGATGCATACAGTAGAAGTAATTTCACGCTTAGAGCTATCCTCTTATGGACAATCACTGATTTTCCCGCATACGGTAATCTAGAAGGCTGCAAAGTAAAAGGTAAGATGGCTTGTCCTTTATGTGGGAAACACACTGATAGTTTATGGTTGAAACATAGCAGGAAACATGTGTATATGGGCCATAGAATGGGTTTTCCACCGACACATAGTTATTGGTCTAAGAAAGCATGGTTTGATGGAAAAGCAGAACATGGGTGCAAGGGTCGGATTTTGACAAGTCGTAACATCTCTCAGATTCTGAAAAACTTCAAGAATGAATTTGGGAATGTTAAAGAAAGTGGAAGGAAGAGGAAAAGGAATGAATCTGTACGATCAAACTCAGATGGCGAGGATGAAATAAGTGATTCTGAGGAGGAAGAAGAAATAGACGAGGAAGAGTTATCAAGATGGAAGAAACGGTCGATCTTTTTCAAACTTCCTTATTGGGAGGTATGTATCTATTGTTTAAACATTCTTTCCTCAATTGATCAACTTGGCTTTGCTTAACATATTTCATTCTGGTTTGTATTGGTGATGATTAGGAACTTCCGGTGAGGCATAACTTATACGTAATGCACATGGAGAAGAATGTAGCTTCAAGCATAGTATCTACACTGTTGCACTGTGGGAAATCAAAAGATGGACTTAAGGCTCAGAAAGATCTGGAAGAGCTTGGTATCCGGAAGGATTTACATGCTGTAATGAAAGGAAAAAGAACATACCTTCTTGCAGCTCCATGGTCATTGACGAAGCCAGAGAAACAAATATTTTGTAAGAGACTTGTTGAATTCTGGGGACCAGATGGTTACTGTTCTAACATATCGAGAGGCATATCAATGGAGGATTGCAAAGTATCAGGTCTGAAATCACACGATTATCACGTGTTGATGCAACAGCTTCTCCCAGTTGCACTTAGAGGCTTACTGCCTAATGGTCCGATGATAGGTAGTATGCGTTTATGCGCATTCTACAACAAGTTATGCCAACGAGTTATCGATAGGGAGCAGCACTCTCTAATGGAATCTGAGATTGTAGAAACTCTGTGCATATTTGAAAGATTTTTTCCACCAAGCTTCTTCGATATCATGGTGCACTTGAGTGTACACTTAGGAAGATAAGCTAGACTATGTGGACCAGTGCATTTTCGATGGATGTACCCCTTTGAAAGGTAGATTGCACTATCTTGTCTTGTTTAGAGCTTTAGCAAAGTAGATATGAGTGAATTGATATGACTCTTTGTTGCTAACTTTGTGCAGATACATGAAAGTTATGAAAGACTATGTACGAAACCCTGCAAGACCAGCGGGTTGTATGGTTGAGGCGTATCTCGGTGAAGAATGTATGCAGTTCTGTAGTGAATTTTTGAAAAAGACCACAAGTGTGATGGAAAAACCTGAGAGAAATACAGAGTATGAAAGTAGCTCTATTCTAGAGGGTCGTCCAATATCCGCAACCACTCCAATTACTCTGACTGGAATGGAGAAAAAAATAGCTCATCTCGCTGTCATTCAGAATATGGCTTTGGTGGATAAGTATGTCGAGTAAGTGGTTGTGTTATATTTGTGATCACGGTTTGTATTTCCTTCTAAATTATCACTGAACTAATAGTTTTTTATTATATATTGTAGCATGCACTTACAATACCTACAAGAGTCTAATGTCAGATGTTATCGCGATGCTACAGTCTTATGGAATATGCATACTAAACATTTTGCAACCTGGCTAAAGGACATTGTAAGTTTTAACTTAATTAGATTACAGGTTTCTGTCTATATTTTTTGATGATGGCTTACACACTGACTTGTTTGTATTTGTTAGGTACCTCTTGATTCAGAAGTACATGAAGATAGACTAAAGTGGATGGCATATGGGCCACTTAGTAGCGCACGTTCATATACTGGCTACATTGTGAATGGGCAACGGTTTCCAACAAGTTCAGTTGCTAGACAAAGTCAGAATAGTGGTGTTCTTTATGAGGCGACAGCTATGTGTAGAGCTAGCGCGAAAGACAATTCGCAGATAGTTGATTGGGTATCATACTATGGCAGAGTCGTAGAAAGTATACTGCTTGATTACAATGTCTTCTATATTCCGCTGTTCCGGTGTCAATGGGCAATCAGAGGCAATGGAGTGAAGGAACAAGATGGCTTCACACTCGTAAACCTTGACCAAAGCCAAGTAACATTTTCAAGGGATCCATACATTTTGGCTTCGCAAGCCAAGCAAGTTTTCTACTTAAGGGAAAATGACTCATCGAGTTGGTATGTCGTTATGAAAGGACCTTCAAGAAGATACAACTGTGAAGAAGATGAAGATGGAATCGCAAATGTCGGGGAATTGCCAGCACATGTTGACATGGATATTGATGATATTGATGAGGAAGCTCAGAATGACAGAGCTGACTGTGAAGGAATATATGTTTGAATGATTAGAGCAGCTTGGTTTTTGGAATGAAATAGATTCCAACTGTTTTTTCTTTTTGCGAATGGAAGTAGCTTGATTTCTGAGTTTTTGTGTTGTTTGTTGTCTGTCTGTTGTGTGCTTAGTTTGTGTGTTAGCTCTGTGTGTGTTGTTTGCTGTTTTTGTTGGTACATGTATGTCTTTGAGTTGTAGAACTTTTATTCTAACTCATTTTACTTTCTCGTTTTAGGTGAATGAAGATGCCTCAGGTGAAGCACATTGGCCAGACCCGAAAGAAGGCAAAGCCACCTACTGAAGAGAAGCAGGATCTTCCAGAGGTAGATGTAGATGCAGAGGAGGCCCTTGGTGACGATGAGGAAAACGTAAGTGAAAGAAACCCTGATGCAGAGGAAGCTATTGGTGAAGAAGATGCCGAGGAAGTTGAAACTGAACCGATGAAATAAGTTGCTACTGTAGTTAACCAAAAAAATGTTCCTGAGGAGCAGGAGCGAGTTGAGAAAGCGAGGACCAACGAAAGAGAAAGCGAGGACCAACGAAGATGAAACACATAGCCAAGGATCCAAGTATACGAGAAAAAGTGGACTTCAATGAATTTGGTGAACTGTGTGGTCTAGGGTCAGTGAAGCTTTCGTCTTACCTAGGTCCCTTGGTAAGGGAACATGTTCCTTATAATATTGATGACTGGAGAAAGATTGGCGACGAACGCAGGTTAGTGTTGTGGAAATCTATTCATCTTGTCTTTTGATCGGTGTGGAACCGAGGACATTATCGCTGAGGGCCGTCTACTTTCTAATGATCATGATGAGTTTGTCAATGACATTCCCTTAGGACCTAACTCAGTTAAAGTTTTGGTTGAAACCGCCACCAATCCAGAAGCATTTCTGTAGAGACCCGCGCCTAAGATGTATAGTATTGCGGACGCTGTTGGACATATCATAGCATGGCCTGCAGATTGTTGTGTTGATGATGGGAGTGCTGAGCAAGAGACTGTGCCTAAGGTAATGATTTCTTTAGTGTTGGAATGTCACTTGTATAGTTCACTCTGTATGTTCTCATTTTTTTGGATTGTATTGTGATTGTGTTTCACAGAGCCCATGCGCAAGTTCAAAGAACAAATGCCAACTGATGGATTGGGCATCAAATGAGGAACTTGTTGCTATAGGTCGTTGGCAGGCACGGGACCCGAAAGCTTCCGTTAATGGTCTTCCACTCGGCCCAAACGCAGTTAAAGTTTATGTGGATGTGGTGCTTGCACCAGAAGCATTTCTCTGGAGGCCTACAACTGAAATGACAAACATGGCGGATGCTTTGAAGTCTTTCATAGCATGGCCTGCCAATAGAGTTGAGTTTGATCCAAAGAAAGAAGTGACACTTCGTAAAAGTCAGCAAACTCCACCAGCCACAAGGTCTTCTCCTCAGGAATCTCCACCAGATACAATGTCTCCTCATCAGCAATCTCCACCAGCAAAGAAATCTCTTGAGAAATCGACAGCAGCTCCATTTGATATCTCCACAACAGATCCAAGTTCTTCTCCTGACCATCCTCCACCACCCAAAAAATCTCATGCACCAAAAGCTAAAGCACGTCCAGCTTCCCCTATACGGAAATCTTTGGTATTTTCCTTCAACTCTTCTCTAACTTACCAAAGCTTGATATCTGGAATGTTTTGTGGTATTGGTTGGTTCGTCTGGAACTTGTGTTTTTTTTTCATTGTGCAGCGTAATGTCGTCAACGCCAAGGAAAATAAGAAGTGCAAGCTCATGGATATAACCGGTAAAAAACGGGTCGTTGCACAAGGCCGATGGGCTTCTAACAACCTAGAACAAGTTGTTCACTTTGCTACCTTGGGGCCAAATGCAGTTCGTGTTTGGGTTGATGTTGTGAAGATCAAAAGTGCAGCAGTGTGGAGGACATCTTCTAAGATCGTGATCTATCATGGTTTTTACCCTATTTAAGCCATGATATAAGTCCTTTTTATAGAGTCTTTCTAGTGTTTTGTAGTATTTTAGAGTCTTTTACAGGTCTTAGCACGTTTGGAGCATTATTGGAAGTATTGGAGCTTTCTGGAGCAGTTTGGAGCAGAAGCTGAAGTCGTGTTGCTGAGTACCTGATTTCACGACAGGCATCGATCGATACCCCCCTGGTATCGATCGATACTCTTCGAGGCTGACACGACATGCGACTTTTATGAAGAGTTGAAGAATTGCAACTTGGCCCAGAAGTCTTTAATAATTACAAGAAGACCCCAAGTCGTGATTTAGGTTATAAATATGATTTTATAAATATGATTTTACAGCCACTTGTTTAGGCTAAGCTTTATTTTCTATACTTTGGTTTGAGACAAGTCTGAATCTCCCTTCGTCCGAGATCAGATCTCAAGAACCTCTTGTTATTATTCTATTGATGATTTATTCAAGCATATTGATTGTTTCATTCTCTATGTCTGAGTAGATCCACCTTAGGTTTAGGGTTTTCTCATAAAGGATTTCTCTGAATGCTAGGTTAATTATCTGTTTAGGATTCACCATCTGAATTAGTTCTTCGCTTAGGTTGTGTTCAAAGCTAATTCTAGGTTGACGAATCTGGAACTTAGATCTTAGGATAATTGATTAGGCACGACAGTGCGATTAATTACCTGATAGAACCTAGGTGAGCAAATTGATTATTCGCAAAGAAATTTGGTTTAATTGATTTGTGAACATATCAAACCTGATATTAAAGCTGATTTAGACTTTAGGATTCGCAAAGAGATTTGGAATTCCTAGGATTTAGATTTAGATAGTTTTCGCAACGACAGTTGGTTAATTATACTTTAGTGATTTGAGTTCTAGAACTGCGCTAAATCTGAATCCTGTTAGTTAGTTTATCTGCATTCATTGATTTCCTGAGAAAAACCCTGGGCCTATATTTTCCTGATTGAATACAACTCTTTTAATTTCTGCACTGCTTTTAATTACATCTGCTTGGCTTAGCTTAATTCTCAACTATACAATCTATTGTGCGTTTATGTGAGTCTTCTGTGGTTCGACCCCTAGCTATATTACAACTACTGCTTTAGTACTGTTAGGGTATTAAATTGAGCATATCAATTTTGGCGCCGTTGTCGGGGACTCAATTCGCCATTAGATTTTAGTTTAGAATTTCGACTAAGATCGTCGGTATCGATCGATACTCGTCGGCTTCTTTTGTTGGTATCGATCGACACCACTTGGTATCGATCGATACTCAGCGTATTTTTTTTGGTTACTTACGTGCTTTGCTTAGTGTTTTGTTTGCAGGTGTATGCATGTTCGTGAAACCAGAAGCAACAAGAGCACACAGCTAGTTGAACTGTCACTGGAACAGCTAGCGCTTGTGGAACGCACAAACAGAAAGACCAAGAAAAACATCAGGGATGAACAACCCAGTGGTTTTAAGAGCTGATTAAGCTGGAATTCTGAGAGACCAAGAGGGTCATGTGTGTAATGAGAGAGGGCAGCGACTTGATGAAGCTGGAAACGTCGTTGTCCCTTCTCCTATTATTGAGATTGTCGCGCCAGCTGGGCGCGCCAACGTTGGGTATGCTGCAGGTGATCGAGCTAGGACACTTGCTGAGCACAACAGACTTGATCAGTTCTATGCTAATCGATATGCGATTCGCATCCCAACTTTTCAGAGGAACGACTTCGAGCTGAAGCCTGCATATTACGCTCTCGTAAGTCAAAGCCCATTCTATGGCCTACCTCATGAGCATCCCATGGATCACATCGAAAGGTTCGAGGACTTGGTCACTGGGATGAAGTACAATGGAGTGCCAAACGAGTTCCTATTCTGCAAACTCTTCCCATACTCTCTTGGTGGAGATGCTGCTTATTGGCTGAAGCAGTTGGCTCATGATTCTCTAACTACATGGGATGAGACGAAGAGAGCATTCATGTGCAACTTCTACGATGATGCGAGATCTGAAGAGCTCAGGAACAAAATTTCAAAGTTTTCTCAAGGTCCAACAGAAGGACTCAAGGCTGCTTGGATTTGTTTCAAGTCATATCAGAGAGACTGTCCGCACCATGGGTTCAATCAGGTTCAGCTGCTTGGCATATTCTACAGAGAGATCGACTGGAGGTACCAGATGGCTCTGGATACCGCGAGTAATGGGAATTTTAACAACAGATATCCAGATGATGCAGTTGTGCTAATTGAGAACTTGGTGTCTAGCAATAGCACCAAGAATGCTGACTTCGACAGGAAGAAGCAAGCTGCAGGAATTGATGGGTCTCAGATTGCTGAAGTTCAAGCAAAGCTGGATATTTTGCTCGGGAAGAATCAGAAAGCGGTCCACTTTGCTGCTGAGAATGAAGTAGAAGATTGTAACTACGTTGGTGGTTATGGATTTCAGGGTCAGCAATTTGGGTACAACAACAACAGGAACTTCAGCAACAACAATCGCAACTATGAGAACTCTTCATATCAACCAGTTTCTCCCAAATCCACAGATAACGAGATGAAATCCATGATGGAACAGGTCCTTCTGGGACAGCAGAAGTTGCAGGTGGATTTCAATGGAAAGCTTGACTCGCTGTACACTGACCTATTGGGAAGATTGACCATCTGAATGGGAAGGTTGATCATCTGAATGGGAAGATTGAAGCTGTCAGTCTCTCCCAGAGGAAGCTGGAAACTCAGGTCGCTCAAACCGCATCAGCTGTGCAGAGGCAGGAAGGTTTTCTTCCAGGGAGAACTGAAAATCCAAGAGCACACGTCAATGCCATCAGCTCACGTGCAGAAAATTTCGATGAGGTTCCTGAAATCGCACAAGCATCGATCGATACTCCCCAGTATCGATCGATACCAGCCCAGACGTCTGCTCGAATGGATCCACAACCCCGTGTATCGATCGATACCCCATTGGTATCGGTCGATACTGAGGCGATTTCTGAGGAGGCACATGAGATTTCGACTGAGGAGCCTCAAGTAGTAGCAGCATGATTCAATATCGCCCAATTTTGGGAAGACTATGAAACCAAGTGTCAGGCAGCGAGAGCTAAGGAACGAGCTGAGAAAAGAGCTCGCAAACCCAAGAAGGAGAATCTTGTTCCTAAACATCTCAGAGATCCTATCACTCCAATGCAGCTGCGTGGCTTTGAGAAGAGGGTACGAAGGATTCCCGACGATGTCACTTTTGAAAAAGCTCTAGAGGGCTGGCCTCTGCTAAGTCACTTCAAAGACTGCAGAGAAACTGAGGAAGAAGTCAAGGCACTCTTTATCGAGGCAAGACGCAAGTCACTACAACCGCGGCAATTGACACAGAGAGAAGACCCAGAGAAATTCGCGGTACCATGCTCCATCTTTGGAGTCGAGTTCAAAGAGTCTCTCGTTGACTCAGGGTCTATTGTCAATGTGATGTCGAAGGAAATTGCTGAACAATTGAAGGCTGACATAAGACCCCCTACTTTGCTTCTCACATTTGCAAACTCTTCCACCTCACCTCCATACGGTACTATCCATACTTTGCCTATTAAAGTAGGAAACTGTCTGGTGCCCACTGACTTTCAGGTTGTGGAGATGAGCAAAGGATCTGAGGTTTCTCTACTCCTGGGACGACCGTTCATGGCTACTGCTGACGCGATCATAGACACACCTAATAAGAGACTCTCTTTCTCTTACATTGACGGAGATGTCTACTATGATGCCATTCCCCCTATTGTCTGCTATTAGAAGATTGACGGAGACTCCCTTTGGCTGCTATTAGAAGATTGCCCATCGTCTTCATTTTGACATCTTGCTTCCCTAGCACGTCTCGGTCTTCTCTGGTTCTCCTTAAGTGAGAGATCGTCTTAGTTATAGTAATCAACCTCCTCCTCAACTCTTGCTCTCCTAGGTCAGACTCGCTCACCTCTAATTGGTACAATTGGTGGCTGCCTTAGTGGAATCTCTCCTTGCACTCGATCCAATCTTTCATGGACCGCATCTATATCCACTTTCCACATCCATCACATCTCTCCCAAAAACGCTTGCATCTGGATATTTGTAAGTCCAGGTTGTCCTTCCCCTTGGTTATTGTTACTTTCATTATTAGACATCTTGACCTAAAACAAGAAACAAACAAGTTAGTAGCAAAAGTTCCTCACACGCTCAAGTGTTTCCCCAAAGTGTTGTCCCAAAGTGTTTTGATAACACCGTATTTTTACCCGTTTTGCTATATATTTTAGAACACTTTAATAAGTGTTCCACTTTGTTTTCTATGCTTTTATTACGGGTTTTACATGTTTGCGTTTTTAAGACTCTTTTCAGGTAACTCAGGATAAAAGAGTGCATTTCGGAACAAAGTACGTTTTTGGATAAACTTGAACTGTCAAAAAGTCTTGCAGCTTATGAAGACATTTTCACCGTCCGATCATCCCCAAATTTTGACACAACAAATTAGAGACAACCATCTTTCAAATGAAATTGTATTGGGGGCAATCCAATGGTTGGATACTAAAATATACCTGAAGCACCGAAGATCGACGAAGCTGTCGAGAAGCAGTTCGCCACTCCTGGAGAGCACGGACCCGCGGCCAGAGCCCAGTTCGCCACTCCTGGAGAGCATGGACCCGCGGCCAGAGCCCATTTCGACACTCCTGGAGAGCACGGACCCCCGGCCAAGCCGGATTCGCCTAATTCAAGTCGTTTCTTCACCGAGACCAAAATCATCATTTCCCGTGAAACCTTAACTCGACCAAAACGAGTTAAAGACCTATAAATACTTGTTCTATAGCCAAAATTTTGTGGCCACCTCTTGTTATACTTTTAGACTTGTTTTGCACCAAACTTTTGCTCTTGTTCTTTGTTCTTTGTTCTTTGTTTAGGGAGATAGATATTTCCCTTGAACCCTCTTGTTCGATTTCTTATCTATTGATTGTGCAATTCAGAAGCTTGATTTTTTCTTGCATGGTCGTGGTTGAGTAGTTCTCTCATTGGGTATAGGGGTTTGAAGGGGAGCTTATGGTTTGATTCTTATTTGGTTTTTAGTCTAGGATACCGATTAATTAGGGTTTTTCGTTCTATCCTTGTTGTTAATGCGTTACTTGACTAACCGTCGTAGCAATCGATATTAGGTGTTTTAGAGCCACGGAAGTGCTGTATCGAATCGCTTCAACTAGGGTAGACGAGCAAATCCGTGGTAAGATTTTGGTAGTATACTTACGGAGGAATTGTGAGCGTAAACGACCTTTGAGAGTTTCATTCACTACTTGCGCGGGCGGAGTCGTAAGCTACCATCCGAGTACCAAAGTGAGTAGGTGTGTAGGATTACGGAAGTAGACTACATGCAGCGTACGTGTTCCAAATTTAAGAACCCAAAGTCGACAAAAAGTCGCTTTAGAAATCCTAGAAATTTCCTCGGTAAAAATCAGCCATAAACCCTAGAGAATTCCCGATTACCCAGCGCTTTGTTAATTGGTTTACAACCTCGAAATAATTATTGTTTGCTACTGTTCACTTAGATTATATTTATTTATTCGGTTAGTTTAGCTTAGTTTAGTCTCGTTCGCTTTCTTATTTTCTCGCTTAGTTTAGTTTAGTCTAGTTTAGTATTGTTTAGAGTCCTAGTTTCGAGTTCGTGAAAAAACCCTATAAACGTATATTCGTCTTAGGTTTATTTACTATACAGTATCTAAGGTCTCGCAGAACAGCATTCCCTCCATGTGGATCGATACCTTAAGTATTACAACGCACATATGTGCACTTGCAGGCTTTAAGGTTTACAAATTTAAAACCTGAAATTTCGGAGACGAATCTGATACGCATCATGTTTCCCTTAGTATTTCCCTCGAAATTGTTCCCTCGGTTTTTTTCTCAAAACTTTTCCCTCGGGTTTCCCTCAAGTCCTTCCCTCTGATTTCCCTCAAAAAAAATTCTCTCAACTCTCTTTCCATCAGCGATCCTTTAGAGTTTGGATATAACTAACAACCTTAGCTCGATGTGTTTTCCCCAAAGCAACCAAAAGGCAAATCAAAAGTGTTTCAAGAAAAGAAATTTAGATAGAAAGGTAAGAACTATGAGTCAACTTGTGAAAACACAAAGAAAAATAACCAGAATGCTCGATCCTTTTTTTTTTTGAATACGTTTTATTTTATTTTTATTTTAACTACTGGTTACGAAATTACAATAAGAAAATAAGAAATAAATTGATGAAAGAGGTAGAAGGTGAAGAGATGAAAAAAAAAATGAAAACTTGAATCGTAGAAGATGAAGAGAATTACCAAAAACTTTGAGTTTGCTCTGATACCACGTGATACGGAATTGCCCAAGGAATTACTCAAAGGTTGGTAGCTGGATAATCTCTTATTCAATTTGGTTCGCGAACGCTCCAAAATGAATAAGGCGGGGGCGGGGGGGGGAATCCTAGGCCGTTGGAACTTGTGGAGCAAGGAAGTAAGGAGCGAGAGATGCTCTCGAAGATCCTTACACCAAGACACGCTTAGACGCTTCCAAAGGCTTTGGTCGATAGAATGATTTGCACAAAAATGGGATGGAATCCTTTTGATATAACCGGTTTGATATCCTTGGATGAACACACCAAGTAAATCGAAAGTGAACACATAACTGCAGATAATCACTCTCTAAGAACAATCGAAAATCGATTAAGAAAAATAGATAAAAAGTTGTTGTGTACAAATGAGATCCTAAGTGTTTTAGTAACAAGATCCTAAGTGCTTGTAGTTGAGGATGAGCTTGTAGTCGAGCCTGTACCCAAGGAGGAGCTTGAACCTGAGGAAGCTTTGCTTGTTCCGGATGGACCAATGACAAGAGAAAGGACCAAGAAAACTTGTTACTAGAAACCAAGATGAACAACAACAACAAAAAACACAAAATAAAAAAAAGCCAAAAAGAAAAACATAAACGTTAAAAATCCAAAAACAAAAGATAAGGTTAGAGAAAATCAAAGTCTTATGACTTTAATTTGCAGGGTTTTTTTAAAACTTATTTCTCGATTAACAGGCCATTAATACACTAATGTCAGTAGTAGACTTTTTAGTTATTGGGATGATATAAGATACTCATCTGTTTTTTTAATGGTGGTCTGTTTTCGGAATTTACTTGTTTGCTTCTTTTTTTTATTTGACAAACTTGCAATTTTGTGAGTTGTATTATACGGAGATAAATAGTGGTGTTTCCCGGAGTTGAAATCGTGATCTCTGAAAAGGAAAGCTAAAGCCTCAAAGAGTTTAAACAAATAAGGACATTAATAATTATATAATCGGACATTAATAATTATATAATCGAACTCTTTAGTGTAGTATTTTTAAATATATTCTTTTAACGCTTTTAATGATTATCTGTCTCCAGAAGAAAAATAATAATAAAATACCATATTTTGCGTATTCGTTTTCGGATTCTAAATAACTATCACTTTGATAATTAAATATGTGTTATTGTGTTCCTCATTTACCTTTGGATCCTTTTTCTTTAATATTTCTTTTGGGAAATTAGAGTATCTTCATTATGAAAAGTAATATAACTTCTTCGTTTTAATAAATTCATATTGGCCATCTTCAGACAACCTCGTCTATAGAAAATAATTTAGTGGCATCCTAGTAGAACGATGAACTGATAACTAAATCTCAGAAATCTGGTGTAGACGTCGTGAAGCCATAGTTATGTCAGATTTCAAACGAGATGACATCTCATGTGCCGCCAATTATATTGCATCTGATCGTTCATGAAACATTGTTGATAATTTAGTAGAATTATCAATATTCGATGTTGTGCGTTTACATTTGTTTCGTTAATTAGTTTGTGATCCACCATGCGGAAGCAGGTGATAGGCGCTTGAGGTCAGACATGCATACTCAACAGGTTGTTCATTTACAATGTTAGGTAATGACCCATCTACATCTTCGTTTTGATTTGAGGTATTCATATTAAAATCGATCTCATTATCATATCCATATTGGGGACGATATATATTTGGACCATTTCCAACTGATCACCCATCTTGAACTCCTATATGAATTCCACTAAATAATTTCTCTAGAAAGCACATGAACAAAGATGTAGAAACTCATAAGAGTTCAAGATGGGTGGTCAGTTGGGAATGGTCCGGATGTATATCGTCTCCAATATTGATATGATAATGAGATAGAGTTTAATAAGAATAAATCAAATAAAGATGTAGATGAGTCATTACCTAACACGGTAAATTAAAAACCTGTAGATCATACAGTGTTCGACCTCAAGCGCCAATTACCCGCTACCTGCCGGTTGATTACAAACTAATCAGTGAAACAAACGTAAACGTACACCATCAAATATTGACAATTCATCTGAATTATCTATAGTGTTTCGTGAACGATCAAATGCAATAAAATTGACGGTATGTGAGATGTCATCCGCTTTGACATTTGACATGACTATGAATTCACGATGCTCACACCAGATTTTAGAGATTGTGTTTGCTTCATCGCTCTATTGGGATGCCTCTAAATTACTTTCTGGAGACGAGGTTGTCCAAAGACGGCTAATAGGAATTTCTGAAAACGAAGAAGTTAGATTACTAACCATAATGATAATAATTTAATTCCCAAAAAATACTAAGAAACCAGAGATATTTGCATCTACTGTCACTTTTTCAAAACATCTCTTGTATTTTATCACTTTAAAAATCTGTAACTACAAGATAACACTTTCTCTGTTCAAATGATGCTTTTACCCCTACTTAGTCCGTGTACTGTACATAAACAAGTTGAGGGCGTGGTACTGTACATGGTTAAGATTGGAAAGTCAGCGCGTGTAGAATACATAAAGTGTTAGTTTTGCACAAATTTTCAAAAAATGTTAAAATAGTAAATAAAATCTTTTAAAATGACTAAACATGCAAGAATCCTAACAAACAAAGATCTAAGGGCAAATGAGAAACACAGTAAGACATATCTAATTATGAAAGTGGCATTTATTTAGAAACCGAAAACGAATACACAAAATAAAACGTTTGAAAACATAGAAACATGTTTTTATTATGTTTTTCTTCTAAAGACATATAATTGTTAAAAGCGTTAAAATAATATATTAAAAAATACTACACTAAAGAGTTTTGAGTACATAATTATTAATGTTCCGATTTGTTTAAACTCTTTGACGCTTTATCTTGCATTTCTTGAGATCACAATTTGAACTCCAGCGAAAAGCATTATCCAGCTCTGTATAATACAACTCTCAAAATTGTCATTTTGACCGTTTTGTCATCGGTTTTCATTTGGTTTGATGATTAAGCATTTTATTAGAACTTTGAGTATTCACGGTAGTCTTATTAAATAGTCTTGCTCTTGTTTTGACACTGAGAAAGAGCCTATAAGGGAACTAAGAACGACTTTTGTGTTCCAATGTTGTGTGATTTGATTACAACAATTTGTTTTGTGTTTGTTTATAGGGTTATGAAATAAGGAATCTGCATATCTGGAGAAGGTTCTTAATGCTTCATCACTTTCGGTTCCTTTTTATTCGAGCCTAGTATATGTGAATTGGCTAGCAAAATCCAAAACATGCTGCTTGAGCAAAAAGCAAATGAAATGATATCAAGTTCAATCAATCGCAGATGTGGTAACAATAACAACTCAATTGGCTCTACATTGTCTTCAAATCCAAGTTGACGAAGTTTGCTTCATCAGAAAGCATATTGGTGGTGCTTATATGTGAAGCAACCATAATTGGCATTCGGCTATACTTAATTCGTCCTAGAAACCAAGAATAACAACAACAACAAAAAAAAAAAAGAGAAAGCCAAAANGGATTAATGATTAGTGAAGTGATTAATTGCTTGAAAGAGAGTTAGTCAAGTCTAGGATCTCTTGCCTAGGGGTTAGCTTAATTGAGTAAATGAACATCATGAGTTGAACTTGGGGCTTCTTATATCAATAACCCTATCTCTAGATTCGCTTTTGCTTATTGAATTTACAATCTTGTTTAGTGTTTTGTTTAGTTCTAAATCGGTTACTTAACAACAAACTCGTTTAACTTAAATTACTCTAGAATCTTGTATTTTTAGTGATTAGGAGATTTCCCAATAAGGTTCGATACCTCTTATGCTTCAATCGCATTTAGAGAATTGACTCTAAGAGACTTGCAAAAGTCTTGTATCAATAACTAAATAACAATTTTACCTTATTGAAACCTTCAATAAATTGTATATGAACAAAGTCATCATCATTCATGTGCTTGCGCAAGAACTCGTCTATAAAAAATTGTCAACACTGTAACAGATTAAAAAAAAATGAAGTTGCTCGAAAGGACATTTAATTTTGCGCTGTGGTAGGAAGCATCGAGAAGAGGTGGTAAAGTCAAAATATAAAGTAGTAGCTCAAATAATAATGAACTTGATTCAATATTCTGGTTTTAAGGGGAGCTTCTTGATTGGTTTCAAGGTAAGTTTCTTGAAATTAGAACAAGACATGAGCATCATGAGAATGTTCGGACATTCACAAGATATCATATTAAAAAAAAATCATGAGGCTCTTGGTGTCATGGAGCTTATGGCTATATATGTTTAAGCTAGATCCTATGAATCTAATTTATGTGCATCCAAAATTGCAATAAAAATATTCATACTTTAAAGGATTCATTGGTGTAATGGTTGAGACACATGTCATGATATGGTCTCTCGACAAGACCAACAACAATAATGGAATAGGAAAAACAAATATAGGGAAAATGCAACTTAGACATGTTGTTCACATACATATATGTCGGTTTGGGTCTGCACATGATGTGAAGGTACTCATATTGGCTATGAAAAACGACGCAAATTTTCTGCATCCACCTATAAGTAAATGTTATCTTGTTGATTCATGATATGCTTTACGTCATGGATATTTGGGATCATACATGTAATCTCGGTACCATCCCATTCAGTTGCAAAATCAAGCACCGCCTAGCAGTTACAAAGAAAAATGTAATCGTCTTCTTTCTTTACTTTCGTGTTTCATTGAAATAACATTCGGAGTGTGGAAAGAAAAATGAAGGATAATGCAAGACTAAGCAATGTATGACATCCGAACAACAACAAATGGTAGCAACTATGGCATTTCATAACTTTATATGGAAATCAAACATAACAAATCTTGATTTTGAAGCAAATTGGGAGCAAAATAGCAACCATTAACCGGTGTTGGATGAGGAGGTCAAGGTACATGAAGATGCCCAAATGATTGATTCTAAATAATACATGAAAGAATTTCGAGATGAGATTGCAATGAATTTATGGAATACTCGTAGGTAAAATTAAATTTATGATTAACTTAATTTTAGCTATTGGTTTTTATTAGGATATTTAAAAGTTATTTACATTTTTATTTAACTATTAAAAAACGACATAAACTATTATGATCATTATTTATTGCATTGAAAATAATAGAAAGATTCGATAAATTGTATTTTTTTTTTGTTAAAACTCACAGCTACAACCAATAGGTACAATAAAAATATATGCAGTAAAAATCTACATCAATAAATTTACAGCTAAAGCCAACACAAATTCTACAGCAAAATATCTCTATAGCTACAACCCAACCAATAAGAGGTGGGGCTATGTAGAGAGTAAGGGGGCTAGTTGACCCCACCAATTAAAAAAAATATTAGTTTTTCTCTAAATAAAAATTTATTGACCCCGCCAAATTTTGTTTGTTGGCCCCATAAAAGACCAAGAAAAACAAAAAAAACTAGTTGTGCAATTGGTCACTTGGGCTTACAGTTATCTTTTTGATTTTGGACTCACTTTTAGTTTAAATCCAATCTAACTATAATTTATTTAACAAAAAAAAATCTAAATACAATACAATAATAATAAACCCATCACTTTCATGGGTCTCAATTAACTATTCTCTAATTTTATTTTTGTTTTGGCAAAACTTTAATAAAAAACAAAAATTATTTACTTTACTCTGATATATTTTTAATTTATAAAAATAGGGTTTATATTTATAATCTGTAAATTTGAATATATTTCATTTGTAATTGAAAATAATATAATTTATTTTATTTCATTAGATAACTAATGGATCGGTTTTTAAAAAGAAAATCTCCATCAATAGATGATATTGATTTAGATGACTTGTTGTGTAAGTTTATATTGATGTAGTGAATATTACGATACATAGTATGTGAATATATACAGGGAAGGAGCTAGGGTATTGCAAGGCTATTTAATGACAATATATTCATTAGCATAAGTAGATCGATGATTGTCTCAATCATATATTTGATTGTCTCAATCATAGATATGATTGATCCTTAATATGTTGTATGATTCGGTGAGAAAAAAGAACATTGAAATATCATTTCAAGATATAAGAAATAAAACCATAATAAAAAAGTTTTAAACTATAAATGAAAGTAGAGTATATTTGTAAACTTTTTTTTTGGAATTTATAAATTATGTTTTCTTAATATATTTTTCTGCCCACAATAAAAAAAAGTTCTGGCTCCACCACTGCAACCAATCATCCATTTTTTTTTACTTCATAGCTTTTACAGCCCAAATAATAGGATTATATGATTTTTGCCAGCTACAGTTTCGAAAAAGAAGTGTTTTTATTTTTGTAACTTTTAAAAAAAAGAAGTTACATCATGATTGGTAAAAATTGGTAGAATTTTTTATAGGCAGTAAATCTAAGAAATAAAGGTACATCATGATTGGTTGGGCTTTGATGCTTTACAAATAAATAAAGCTCTAGGACTAAGATACAAATAAATAAAGCTCTAGGACTAAGATACAGCCCAACCAATCATCACCATAATATAACATGATAAAATATTTAAGACATTAAAAGAAGGGAAATTTAACAAGGATCCATCGCGTATTTAAAGGGGTTGCTTTTTGATAATTTCCCTCTGTTGCAAGTAATTCTTTCCTTTCTCTATGATATTTTTCATTCCATATTTTATAAATAGAACAAACAAAAAGCCTCTAATGGTGTGGGACAAAATGGAATCATTCTCGACAACAAATGGAAAAGTTCTTCGACCGGGTAAATAAATTAAAGGATTAATAATATCATGCATATACAAAAAAAAGAAGCAAAAAAGAAGTGTGTGAAGAAAATATCATGCATATACAATGTTCTGAACTGAAGTTATAAGGTTCATGCAAATATTATTCCTCACGCTAATTTTCATGCTCCTTTGCTATATATACATATAGTATAACCAAACAAACCCAATAGAAAACAAAATTAACCAAAACAACAGAAAAAATGGGGAGAAGAAATATATGGGCATTAGTATTGTATGTAACAGTAGTGATGATGATAATTGAAGTAGAATCAAGTCTTCACAGAGTAGGCGGCGGAAAGTACAATTGGAATCCAGATGTTAACTTTACCGATTGGGCCAACCACGAACGCTTCTACTCCGGCGACTGGCTCTGTTAGTAAATAACATTTCTTCATTCTTTTTTCTACTTCCAAATTTGTTTGTTTTTGGAACAATTTTTTTTTAAAGTTTAAATTAAAAAGAAAAAATACAACATTTTCAAATTTAAAATTTGGTTCTTTGGTCAGTATTTTAGGATTTCGAATTTAGAATTTATTTTTAGACTATTTTATTAAGAATTTGTTTTTAAAATATGGGTTACTTACTTATTTTGTTGATTTTGGTATAACATACTTCCTCATTCTTTTTTTCATTTACTAACTAAAAATAAAATAAGAGAAAAGGATAAAAAAAATTGCCCAATTCTTTAAAAATTAAAAAGTCACTATTTTCAGATTTAAAGTTTTTTTTTTAATTTAAAGGTTATTATTTAGGTTTTAGAGTTAAATGTTTTTTTTAGTTGTTAGGATATCCGATTTAGAATTTTGTTTTTAGAGTTTAGATTTTTGTTGTAGAAATTTTATTTTCTAAAGTATGGTCTAATTTGTTAATTTTGATATGAAATATATATGGGTCTATTACTCTAACTTTTCATCTAAATTAACAGTTTTTGGGTTCGATCGAACCCATCACAACATCCTCCAAGTAAACAAGAGTAGCTACGAGCAATGCATCGACACCGATTTCGTATTCAACATAACACGTGGAGGACGAGATGTATTTCAACTTCTTCAACCAAAGCCTTATTACTTCATTTGCGGTAGAGGTTATTGCCTGAAAGGAATGAAGCTCGCCGTTAACGTCCTTCCTCAACCGCCGCCTTCAACTCCAACCGTTCCGATCACTCCCGCCTCGACCGCAACTACTCTCATAATACCCTCAAACGCTTTAACCGCGGTTGCTACCGCCATTCTCACGGCCTTCGCCTTTAAAGCTTTATACTTTGACTAAGGCTATGTGTTGTCTATGTCGTTTCTTTGTTAATTTGGGTTTTGGTGTTATCAAATGAAACCAAATTAAAGGGTCACTTCCTAAATTTGAAATATTCACTACATTACGGTTTTGGTATTTGATAATTTGAGTTTTGGTATTTGTTCAATCTGGATAAAGTGATCTGATCCGAACAAAAATAACCGATTTCAAAACCTTCAATATTTTATTACGGTTTAAATGGATTCATGTTTTTATATTTGAAAAAATCGAAAACTGAACCAAAAAAGGAAAACCAATCTAAAACATAAATTTCTACAATTATTGATCTATGTCACTAAAATCTGAAGTCGAACCGAAATCGTACCAAACCGTCCATAATAGATAAGGCTTTCCGTTGAAAATATCATATCTTTTTAATCGAAAATAAATAAGCCTACCGACGAACAATAAAAGTTCTCAACATAATATTAAAAAACAATTGCATATACTCTTTGCGTTTCAAAAAAAATGTCATTCTAGCTTCTTTTTTTTATTACATAAAAAGTGTCACTTTAGATTTTCAATGCAAATTTTGGCACAAAATACATAATTTAACCTCAGTTTTAATGAAGAATTCCAAGAGTTATTATATATTTGAAGGGGATAATTGAATTTTCAATATGTTTTATTAATTTGTGTGCAAAGTGTCAAAATGACATTTATTATGAAAGAGAGAGAGGAATAGTTATGTATAATTTCAAAAGTACAACTTTTGAGATACCATTTTGTAAAACTACCATCAATCACTGACCATTTTCATATATACAACTACTTAATTGTGAAAATGACGAAATTATCCCTAGACCAAACACGGAGGAGAGAAATAAAAATTTCTCGTCCCATTAGAAAACCCTAGATCGGTGAACCTTGTGCGAGTCGGAATTGGAATCGGTGGAGCTGAATCATGCTCTGCCAATCTCTGTCGAGATTCACCGTACGTAATTTGCTGAATTTCTTTGTATTCTGCCGATTTTCGTCATGTTACGCTCAGTTCATCGTTCTCCACCATGTTTGATTTAGCTTCTATCTCTCTGGTCAGAGCAACTATGGGGCCGTCTTCTGAGATCATCAATATTGCTACTACAGCTCGAGGAATAGGCATGGATAATTGTATTTCTCTTAGATTTACTTCAGCATCACATATAATATTTTTAAAAGATATCGTGTTCTTTCTCAAATTTGATTTTGATTTATGGTTACTCTATCGAGGTGTCTTTGTTTTGGAGTTTCTTTTGACCTGATTCTTGTGATTTATGCTCTCCAGCTTGTTCTTTCTCTCTTTGATGAGATCATTTTTGGCTCAACAGAGTTCGGCGGACCCATTACGTTAATAAGTTATTTTCAATCCATTTGCATCGTAGATTCGGAGGAGGCAAAATAGAGCTTTTGCAGATTTTTTTTACGTACTTAACGTTTGATTGTTGTTGACAATTAAATGTTTTCCCCTACCAAAAACAAGAAAGTAGCATGTGAGGTTGAGATTATTTACTCGTATTGTGATTTTGTTTAAAACCCCTTATAAATGAATGA
Source organism: Eutrema yunnanense (assembly GCA_002933935.1). Taxonomy (NCBI): domain Eukaryota; kingdom Viridiplantae; phylum Streptophyta; class Magnoliopsida; order Brassicales; family Brassicaceae; genus Eutrema; species Eutrema yunnanense. Next base: position 613,976 of record PKML01013385.1, on the reverse strand, counting down.
TTTATGGTTTATAATTTGCCATGCTATGCGCATTCAAGACCTGTCTAAGATGTCCTCTGAAAATACTAGAGATATCAAGAAGCTAGCTTGTGATATATTAACAGAGTTATTAGATCAATAATCTGACCTCCAGGTAAATATATGTATCCAATAAAGTACACTAAACCATCCCCTTTTTGCCCCTTTCATTTTGAATAGGGACAATCACTGAGGATGGACCTGTGAAAAAAAATTGCAGTGATTTCTTTTTATCTTTTCAATAAGTATGAACATCTTTGTCTGTCAAGTGTTAACACATGTGGTGAAGTTTATTTTGTATAATCCCTTTCTGTTTTAACAAGGATATGGTATGCTTAAACACTGATATTTTTGTCTTTGATGAAGTTTGTTGTCTGTTGTTGTTTTATCAGGTTTTACAAGGCATCGTTTTAAAAGAATTTATATGAGTTTATATGGTTTTATATGGTTTGTAGGTAATGTCTTCTTTGATGACACTAACTGAGCTTTCTCTTTCACCATCAATAATAAAATCCCATGTGCCATTTGTGAACTCCCATCTTCCACATACTACGTAAAGTTCAATCATTGTAACCTGATAAAAGCAAAAATATGGTTTACAAAGTCCTATAAATTAGCTCATAAATTTACAAATCCCTTTCTTTTCAATAAGTATGAACATCTTTGTTTGTCAAGTGTTAACACCTGCGGTGAAGTTTATTTTGTATAATCCCTTTCTGTTTTAACAAGGATATGATATGATTAAACACTGATATTTTTGTCTTTGATGAAGTTTGTTGTATGTTGTTGTTTAATCAGGTTTTACAAGACTTTATAAATTGCAAACTAAATCATTTTAAAAGAATTTATATGAGTTTATATGGTTTTATATAGTTTGATAAGGATTTATATGGTTTTAAAAATACCATATAAAACCAATTAAACACCCAAAATATCCAATAATATGCTTCGGCCGAGTCTTTACTAATATGCAATAGACAACTAAGTAGATAACCAACTATAATACGAACACTAACATTTGATTTGTAAATCATATTGGTAAATTGCTTTAAAGGATTTATCAGAAGATTATTTTGGATAATCCTCTTTTGTTTTAACAGTTAGGATATAGTATGGTGAAAACATTGGTATAAAATCTCTTATGAATTCTTTGATGAAGTCTGTTTTGTTGAATCTTCTGTTGTATTTATCAAGTTTACAAGGTCTTATAAATTGCAAACTAAATTGTTTTAAAAGGATTAATATAAGTTTATATTGTTTTGTATCATTTTAAAAGACTTTAAAAGACTTTTAAAGGACTTTGAAAGACTTTTAAAGGACTTTGAAAAGATTTATAAGAGAATTTATATGGTTTTGTAAGGTTTTACAAGACTTTAAAAGGATTGTATTAAATGATTTATATGGTTTTAGAAAGGAACAATCTCAAAAATACTACTTTTGTAGAACCCTTTTTCAAAAATACAATGGGAAGGAAGCCACAACCCCATGGTCTTTTCTGATCTTCTCTGCAATTTGCTTTAGTCTTAGTCCAATCTCTCCTCCCTCCAAATGATTTCTTACCATTGTACCCAACAACTTGACATTTGCTTGTCGATGATTGACCTTCCTTAAGGAAGTGTCACAGCTATGCTCATGCACATACTGGCAAACTACAAACCTTTCAGTCCCCTTCACTTTGGTTACATGAAATCTCCAGTTGCATTTTTCATCAATGCAACGAAGAATATATCTTTTCATGACCTAATGCTGAGTATGAAACTCAATGCTATATTTCATTGCCATAGTCTGCAACCTGTTGCTCATATCATGTTTGTCTTGAGAAATTTTCCACAGGAACTGAAAATTCATGTTGGTAACCACGTCAAAATTTTGATGTTTCTGATCCATAAAGCACATGGTGGTCGAGTTCACCCATCTCTGCAACTTTGGAAAAAAACAACAAACAAATTTACAAACCGTTATAAATGAATAAACAAAGAGTTTTCTTTGATAAATGAATAAACAGGAAGTGACGGATTAGTAGTAGTAACACTCTCATCAGTAATTGAGTTCATTTGTCTCTGTAAAAAGAAAAAGTGACATATTTTTAAAACTCTTATATATGAATAACACATGTTTTTTACTTATAAAACTACCTTATCCCCAACCAGACGTGAATGAGTTGTAGCATTAAAACTCTCTTCGAGTTGATTATTCTCTATCATAGTAATTTTATAATTATGCATAAATATTTTTTTAAAACACTTATAAATAAACAGTTAAACAAGAATTTTTTGTAAGTACCTTATTTTGTGGTGTGCTAGAAACTTCATTGATACTTTTCTTGTTACTTTCTGTCAATGTAACACATAACTTAACTTCTCCCCTATCTTCGAACTTGTTCATAAAAGATGTCATGTGCCGATCATTCCTAATAAACACTGGAGGAAGTTCTTTTAAGCTTGATCCATAACTGATCATTACAGAAATCACATCACCATCCACCCCAAAATCTTCTAAAACCACTTCAACCAAATCTTTGTAGGTAATGTCTTCTTTGATGACACTAATTCAGCTTTCTCTTTCACCATCAATAATGAAATCCCATGTGCCATTTGTGAACTCCCATCTTCCACATACTATGTAAAGTTCAATCATTGTAACCTGATAAAAGCAAAATATGGTTTACAAGGTCTTATAAATTAGCTCATAAATTTACAAATCCACATTGTCATATCTCTATAATTTAATGACACAGTCTTGGCTTATTGAACACAAAAGCAAGCTCAATAATTGTCACCTGATATATAAACTATGATTTATAAGGCTATATAAATTTACAGACAAATAATTTTTCTCAATGACATTGTTATCTCCAATAGAATCTATGAAGCTACATCGACTAATAATTCAACAAAGAAACTCTATAAACTTAATGACACCAACTTTCAAGGGGTTATGGAACTCAGACAAAGCTCAATAATTGTCACCTGATATATAAACTACGATTTATAAGGCTATATAAATTTACTGAACAAAGAAATTTCTCAATGACATCGTAATCTCCAAAACCTAAAATCAAATACAATCCCTACAGGACAAAGAATTCAACAAAGAAACTTCTCAATTGCCTCTATAATCACAGACTTTCATGGGGTTATTGAACCCAGAAGCCGGCTAAGCTAATAATTGTCACCTGATATATAAACAAATATGATTTATAAGGCTTTATAAATTTACTGAACAAAGAAATTTCTCAATGACATCGTCATCCATAGAACCTAAAATTATATACAATCCATACATCAAAGAAAATTCTCAATTGCGCAGACATGTCATCCTGGAAAACTAAAATCCCATAATCTAATCTTAAAAGAGATCGTCCTCAACACCTAATTGAACAAAAAAAATTTATGAATTTTCTCCAAAAACCTGGGCGATCTCTACCGTCGCTCTATCTCCGTTGGTGCCCGGGATGGTCTGTTCGGGTCTGAATTCCGGTGACATATTGCAACGACGAGATTAGCCGGACCAGTCTTCTTCGGATCTCAATTCCGGCGATATTGCAATGACGCCTCCATGGAAACTTCAGCAAAAAATATATCGCGATTTAACAAGCTTCAAGGGTAAAATGGGTAGAAATGTATTAAATAATGGTAGTTTTGAATAAACTTTTAGTTGATTGTAGTTTTGTAAAGTGAGGTAGCTAAGATGATATTTTTGAAAATTTCCTTAATAGTAGTTATTTGTTTTTCCTTGAATTGAATATAAAATTGTATTAAAAAATCTGGTTTACAATGAATCTATTCTATTAAAACAGAATCATTTTTAATATCTGCATTTAAACACTTTATATTATATTTAAAAAAATGTTTGGAAACTATTTTAACATTATTCCAATTTGTTTTTACAAATAAATATATAAAAATAAATATATTTCCGAATTTAGGATAATATATAAATTTAAATATAATATATTCATTTGGCAGGCCATCTCGGGCTGCCTCTCGGTCTCAGCGAATTTATGTGCTAGAGGAATAAATTGTGATACTCAATGTGCGCGGTGTGGAATGGACGGGGAAACGATTAATCATGTTCTTTTCGAGTGCCCACCGGCCTTACAAACATGGACACTCTCTCATATTCCATCGGCCCCGGGAGCTTTCCCAATGACATCGGTTTTCTCTAATTTTGATCATCTTTTTTGGAGACTCCCAAAAGCGGACAAGAATGCACTTTTCCTTTGGATTGTGTGGAATATCTGGAAAGCAATGAATGATAAGGTTTTCTCAAATGTGGATAGGAACCCACATGAGATATTGCGGATAGCGGAGACGGAGGCCATAACATGGGAAACGGCACAAAGTAGTGAACCAGACAGAATATCTCAACAAATTGGCCTTAATACGGAGATGGCTCAAAATGATGATTACGATGGATTGAGATGCTACATCGATGAATCGTGGAAGGAGACGGACAAGTATTCTGGTTTAGGATGGCACTGTTTTCAGGAAGAAGTTGAAGGAACGATGATGGGGTCACGAAATCTGCGAAGAAGTCTCTCCCCGCTACACGTAGAACTGGAAGCGCTCATCTGGGAGATGCATTGCATGATTGCAAATAAGAAGACGGCGATAGCTTTTGCAACAGACTGCTCAGAGTTGGTGAAGATGTTGTCTACACCAAAGGAGTGGCCGGCCTTTACACTACATTTGAATGAGTTCACGAGGAGTAAGGAGGAGTTCATCTTTTTCTCTATCGCACACATATCCCACACGCTTACAACACATTGGCGGACAAGCTAGCACGAGGTGCTCGAGTCCACCCAGCATATTCTACTTATGTACACTCGATACCCCCGGTTTGGTTTACTGAATCGGTATAGGTATTTAGGCTTTTGACAAAAAAAA